>BMAW01048791.1:174828-191662 GCA_019974015.1 Nephila pilipes
AAAAAAAATCATATAAAATATAGCAAATATTTACAATTTAAGAATATGTTCTCTTAGAAATGCAAAATAAAATTGTAAAAGATTGTGATATGGAAAAGTTAGAATACACATAATAGTCAGAATCATATTCAATTTTTATTCTTCGAATGAAGAATTTTTGAACATCATAACAGCATGTTCTAAGCAAAAATATTTATTCTATTTTGTACAGAAATAATTTTTCATTCAGGTATTCTTAACTGCATAACATACAGGACACCATTTTCGCTCATATTGGAACAACTGAAAATTTTGCATCAGTTTTATTTTTTTAGATCTTTGTAACTGTTAAACTGCATCTGAAAATCCCTTGATAAATTAGTTTTCGTGATATCTCTTGTTATTTACTCATTTGTTTGTTCTATTACTAATTCTGGCAGATGGTTTATTCTTTTTTTACCAGATTTTCACTTTCTACGTACGAAACTAATCCATTTACAGATACAACATATATCCACTTACAGAAACAACATTCATCATTGAATAAAATATGACCATTGACATCATCTTCAGTTTCTGAATCACTAAAATTGTTTTCATTGTTTCCATGTTTTTCTGATATTTTTACTTCATTATCAGTCACATCTATTTCTTCATTTAAATCCCCTTCTCCATCACCATTTAGAATTTTTGCACGATTTTCAAGTGTTTTAGATTATTTATATCTAAATGTTGTTTTGAATTCTATACTATTCAAAGTACTCCGAGCCGGAAGAACGAAATGACAGGATAGCGTTATACGGTGCGTGCAGCTGACAGGTGCAGAGCTTCTAATGAACAACAAATTGGGGAGCTTCAATAGCAAAAAAAAAAAAAAAAAAGACTGACATTTCTAAGTGGAACATGACCCAAAGAGATAATCTCTATCTGTTTTCTTGGAGGAAAACGAACATTTTCAAGGCTTGTATCTGAGAGATAACGCCCTCCCGATGGAGTGTTAATTATATGAGACTTAGGAAATTGTAAATTAAAATGTAATTAAGAAAATTGAATTACTTGAATAAAAACTAAATATTGATATTGAGCAACTATTAAAAAATTAAATACCGGAAAATGAATTAAAATATAGTAATTAATTATTGAATAAAAGAGAATTACTTATTTAAATAAAAAAAAATTAAAATGCATTAAATGCAATGAAATGTTAAATAAATAATTTGTATATTTTCTGCTTAGTAATTATGTTAAATAAATAAACTATACATTTTCTGCTAAGCAATTATAGCATATTTTTCAATCAGAAGTATCTGATAATTTCAGTTAATTAAACAATCGTTTTAGGTTTTCGTTTTAAATTTATCTTACTGCTTAGAAAAATATCTATTTCATTAATTTCATTTTTACAATTTATTAAAAATTTATATTGATTTGATGCGTGATTATTTTTGATCCAGAATCTATACAATGTTTATTGGTTGATTGAGTCTAACTATATTAAAATTTATTTTGTTAGTTTTATTTTGTTTAGTGTAAACATTTAAATATTACAATATTTTTTTAATTTAAATTTATTATGTTTTATACTAATCATGTAAAGATATATTTTTATTTACGTGTAGTTTATAGCTAAAATATTAAAGGAAGATCTCTTGTAAAAGAGAACAAATTTCGTTCAATAATTAAAATATCAAATAGGTATTCAAAAACTTTTGAATTAATTTATTGTATCTTTAAATAATTTGAATGTAGAGTATTAAAAGCCATGTATCAAAATGATAAATTCCTTTAAAAGCAAAGCAATATGCTGTATAAATTTTAAAAAAATCATTCTATGTCTTTTGAGAGTGGTATAAGATATATTTTTGAATTTAATTCCATTAGAATATAAATTAAATACCTTTAAATTTATAAAGCCAAACTCGTAATATTTCAATAAATATCATACTTATCATATCCCTTCACAAGTGTGATTAATCTTAAAAGGAAATTTATTATAATTTCTAAGAAACTTTATCTTTCTCTTCATGTGGGATTGATTTTAAGTAATGGAGATGAACTAATGCAAAAGATCTTTGTAAGTATTCAGATATATCAAAAATAAATTATAATCTTATTTATTTTAGTGAAATTACTTCTATTCGTTCCAGTGTATATTTTATTAAGATGCAAAATACAAATTTTCTCTTCCATGAATTCACTTTTTCATGTTTTGAATCGAAGTAACTGCAAATTATTATCTACTCTAATAAAAGAAAGAGGATGAGGGGAGATGTATGAAATTTATCAATATGAAAATTATAAGTGCTAATGGTATATGCATTTATGAGTGAGTTTTTAATGTGGCTTTAGATTATTTTTGCATTCAGTGATGAAGCTGTTTTTAGTATACACACATCAAGAAGGCACAGTCTACATTTGCTTCTGACAATTATTCTTCATTGAGGTTCTAGCTAGTAATATATTTTATTTGTTTGTTCTTTGTGTCATAATTATAGTTCTCATTCGAAAAGATGGATTGCTTATTTTTATTTTAATATCTCACCCTTCCGAAAAATGAGTATTCCACATGTTATAATATGTTTTAATTGCTCAAGACTGAATTATTCCCTAATTAAATATATGATGGTTAAGACAGACATTGCGAAGTTCAAGTGTAATAGTCCCGGTTTCATTTAAAGTACAAGATCGACATAACAGGAATATTACAGCGGTATTATTAAACTTTAAACAGATTGAGTGAGTGAGTGAATGTAAAGTTTATTGGCGCAAGAGCCAGATATGGCTAAGCTGCGCCAAACAAGATTAAACTGTGGTCTAGACGTGAAATTGAAAAAAAGAAAAAGGTGGTTGACAAGGAGAGTCGAAAATAGAGAAGGATCGCTAGGGTATCCCGGGAGTGCGTCACCCGTGTTTACCAAAGACAGTAAACCCCATGGGAAAGAAAGATCACTAGGGTACCTCGGGTTCGTGAAGCCCATACTTACCTGAAGAAGGCAAGTCCTTGAGGTCCCCTGATATAATCCCCAGGGGCAGGGTGCCCGGCTATACCCCCAGACGCTGGGTACCCATTTTAGTCGCCTTTTACGACATGCATGAGCTACAGTGAGACTATTCTGTCATCCCCGGTCACCACACGGGTCATTTTAAACAGAGACACTCATGTACAAAATACTTTGCAATAGATTTTATTGAAGTGCGTGACAGAGAAATTTTGTTTTAAACATAGAATTCACATTAGCTTTAAGCAAGGACTCTTACGAATATTGAACGACCACGCAGTGGAAAGAAGCAATAACCTCAGAACAGCCTGTTCAATATACTTTTACATTTTGATAAAATGATTATTAGCTTAGAAGCAATGTGGGGTTGGCGACGAATTAAGAAAATTTAAATCTTCGTCAAGAGATAAGGAGAATAGCTGAACTGGTACTTCTCTATCTCCTCTTCAAACTTGCACACCACACCAACAGGAGGAATTGGAGCCTCCTCAGATTAAACGTGCTCGTTTCCGCTAGAATGGCAAGTTTTTAGCGGCCTCAGGACTCGAACGTGCATTTCGACAAAAGCAATGCTAGCCACCAGTTTTCGACCAGGGCCAATATACTGCAGTGAGACTTCTGAAAAATCAAATTTTTCACCACGTAAAAATATAGGATTAACGATATCCAACTTTCCCTATTCAGATAGCTGTGTGGTGTGTTCTATGGGTCATAATGAGATAAAATTTATACAACAAACTCTTCATGTGTTCGAGATATTTAAAAAAATATGTAATGGTACAATAAAAAATGATAGGTGGTGTTGCTGCTTCGAAAAACATTCTATGATTGTTATATACATTACGTAGTTCTTCACAACTTTTTCCAATCGCAAAACAGTGTGTTCCACAACGGAACGCAGTAAGTTCATAACAATTCCACGAACATGCCGATAAGTGATATTTTTCAGATGCATTATGGTTGCGGTTTGTTCTCAATGGACCCGATACTTAGAGAATCCTTGCTCAAAAACGTTTAAAACATTAGCACTTCAGCAACTTCACCGTCTCCTAAATGAGACTTTTAAGCAGGACGGTGCACCTCGCGATATTCATTGCGGTGTTGAACATATGTTACGGATCCGACTTTCAGCGATTCACAACCATTTTTTTCTAATTGTTTGGCATCATCGCTGTGCCTGTTATTAGCCCGCGCTAATTCTTTCTATTTGAATTATTAAATAATTATGTCTATGAAGAACAGTCCGCAATCTTCATACATCTGAAATACTGTATTTTTTGTCATGTTCGTGGAATTAATGCGGACATACAGAACAGCTTTTGCTTAGGTACTGTTTCGATATCAGAAGGGATTATAGAGAACTATGAATCACATGTAACATTATTAGAACAGTTTATGTGCTGCAGCGCTCCTTATTGGCGACTTCTTGTACTGTTATTTAGTATCAATAATTCTCGAGTGTATGACTTGAAGTGCCTGTTGTTCAAATTGTATTTCATTTTGACCCCTGAAATACCCATATATCTCCCTGAGTAGGTAAAGTTTAATTACTACAACACTATCTTTTCACTTTGGGAAAAATTTGGATTTCTAAAAGTTTCAGAATGTAAAAGAACAGGGAGATAATGAAGAGCACTGTTATTGCATCTGAAAAAATTTCATATCTAAAAAACCTGTAATAAAAGTATTGTCGAAATTTGGTGTTTAATAACATGTTTAAAAGTGTAATAGACTCGTAATCGATTATTGAAAGATCAAAGTCTTGTACTTTCAAAGCCTTTCATGTCTATCAGTGCTCACATTAGAGTAGTGATTAAAGATGTCTCAAATTGCCTGCAAGCTAACATTCGGTCCACTTCATTTGACTACATAAAAATTAAGACTTATATGTAAAAATCATTGGTGCTAGAGTAACATTTAAAACAATTTACCAAACAATCGTATTTAATGCTCAGGATCCCCCATTATCTAGCACGAAGGTCTTCAATAGAGAAAAGGAAATCTAACTGGGAGTATATTAGTTACAACTATCATGGGTATTAGAACAACAATTTATATGCTATTGGAACAAATTTTAATTCCTAAGACCCTCATTGATATCTATGTAATACACGAAGCAAAAACTAATTTTCTTTCAAAAGCATGGAAATATAAACTTGGGAACATTTGATGTAATATATTATCACAGACAAAAATGTTTATATGTTAACTAATTTTAAGACATTTTAAAAGATATTTTGTTTATAATCAAGTCCAAAAATAAAGCGTACTGGCAATTAATCAACTAAATTGTTAACCCTCCATAAGCAATTACACCATATTAAAAAAATGGCGAATATCTAACCATCGAAGAAGTAAGATAATTGGAAGTACTTACCAGATGTGCTTCAATTTATATGAGTATTTAATCTTTTAGAAACATTTCGGAATTCTTATAAACTATCTCAAACAATGAATTTGCAAAGTAATTATTTCGCTCATTACACAACAGTAACAAATGTCTCGAAAAACAGAATATTTAGGAGAGTATAACAAACAATACGATATATTTTTAAACTTTTCTTCCTACTATGTACCAAAAAATGGAAAATACCTGAATTATTTTCAGCTAAAAGATTTGTATCCATCAATGAGAAGAATCAATCTGGGAAAACACACGCGCTAGGCTTTGATGCATTTCAAGACTTTTTCCGGAGTTTAAAAGTTTCCTTTTTCTTTAGGGCGATCTAAGTTTATTAAATATGCTTAGCTTGATGGCAGAAGGATGACTCACATAATCCCATTTGTAAGTGTGGAGTTTAAAATACATTTGCCACTCTAATACCAGCGAAAGAAAATTTATGAGAATATTTCGAAATAGATTTCGTTACTATGGCTACTGACATTTTCTATTGTAAGTTTATGTTCG
The DNA here is from genome assembly GCA_019974015.1 of Nephila pilipes. Taxonomy (NCBI): domain Eukaryota; kingdom Metazoa; phylum Arthropoda; class Arachnida; order Araneae; family Nephilidae; genus Nephila; species Nephila pilipes. Next base: position 180,715 of record BMAW01048791.1, read on the forward strand.
CTCCCTTTCTATCCATTTCATTACGTACGAAAACTTCCATTCATTTGAGTCAAATGGGGGGATTTGAATTGAAGTTCGTTGAATCTTGTTTAACAAGATTAAAAAAATGGTAATGAGGAGATTTTTGGGTAACTTGTTCGGTGCCTCTATCTCATCCTTAACGACGGTCGTGAGCCCAAAACTGTACTTCGTTTCCTTTTTGTCGTTCGTTTGACTCCTGGTGCCACTATGGAATTCCCATATAGCTGGAGATTATGCACGTTAAATTGTCTAGGCTCCACGTCCTCACTTTGGTGTAATAACAGGGAACCATTGCTCAAATGTTCTCCCCATCAATTCAACTTAGTTCGAATTTACTATTTCCGTCACCAATAGAAATCATGTTGCCTCTAAGAGCGACATTAATAAAAAAAATGAAATAAAATAGCTTTTTTTATTCACGCACGCACTAGAATCTCTTACGTGATGCAGAAATCGTAATGTTATGACGTATCGTTTCGAGAACTAGCCTATGAGTATGTAAAAAATTGCTTTGACGTTATAAATTAAAAGAATGACATTATAATTAATTTTCTTTCATGTTTTGTAAACAATAATAATTTCTTGAAAAAAATTTAAAAATGAAAAGTTTTTAATTAAATTAAAATTAATCTGAAATGAGATGCGAAGTGGACGGAAAAGGAAATGAGAAACCAAATCCAGATTAAGATGTTTTATCGTGGGCACTTAATCTTCTGTACTAGATTTGACTTGCTATGGAACAAAAGAAAACGAAACATTAACTAAGTAGTATTGGAATTTTAATGAATATTTCGAGAATATTTAATTTTAAGATCTGTGGAACTAATTGGAATGTTTTAATAGAAGAATTATCAATTTCATAAATACTGTGTGTGTGTCGTAAAAATTTGGAGTATTTTAAATATTGTTTAAAAATAGGAAGCTCAATTGCTGTCTCTAGTCAGATATCATAATTAAATTATTTATTTGATACAGAAATACTAATTATATAACAAAGAACAAACAATTGTACAAAAATAACATTCTTGAAAATCTACATTGGGCTACAAAAACTTCATTTTACTAAATTGAGCAGGTATCGAAAAGTTTTACTTAAGACTAATCAATATTTGGTTGAAATTTATTTTTGTATTATAAGATCCTTACGTACAAAATGAAGAAAACTATATTTATTAATGTTAATTTATTTGTTTTCAGGCTGCCACAGATTGAAATAATCCACAGCTTGGAGAAGGTAAAGACCCACACTGTGATTAAGTACCTTCATCTGAAAGACCACAATGCCCGTTAAATCCACAACGAAATTATGGCTATTTATGGAAATGATAGCCTGTCTTATAACACTATTCTGAGGTGAGAAATTAATTTTGAAACTGGCCACCTGTCTCTGACAGACGATACAAGAAGCTGAAGATCATCACTCAAGGACGATATTGCCAATGTGAAGAAAGAGCGGTTAGCATTATCCTATTAGACCGAAAAACAATCATCCAAATGATTATGAAAGATATTGACTTTAGTAGTAACCTAATGTCTGAAATTATTCACTAAGAAATAATACACATGCCTAAGATGTTACCATACCAGCAATATTACCACAAGTATTCCCTTTTCAGAAGCAAACACGACACGGCATGTCAAATTAGGTGTTGAAATTTATGAAAAAAGACGAAGATGAATTTTGGGAGTCATCTGTTTACTGTGGAGGAATTTTGAATTTATCAATATCAACCAGATACCAAAGAGATTAGTATGGAAGGGAAGTGCAGGAACGCATCATCCCCCCTCTTGAAAAGAACTTACTTCACTGTAATCAGCAGGGCAGGTCCTGGAGTCTGTTTTTTTTGGGGGGGGCGGGGGGGTAATTGTCGAGGATCCATCATAAAGACTACCTGAAGAAAATCATTGGTTCTATTTCTACTCGTTTCCAAACGTATTGTGTGATGCTCTGATCAAGAAACACCACGGTATGATTACCAGATACAACTGTCTTCTTGCCGTCAGTGTACATGCTAACATATCTCGAGGCGGTTGAGCATTTGGTTTTGAATTTTTGAGAGGCTGGATGATAACACAAATGGCTTGACAACACAAATCACGTCAATCAAAGAGTGGAACAATGAATTAATATACAATCTTCTGATTTCTAGAGTAACAGCTTTAAATCGACAAGAAACACATGGATAAATTTTTAACTCTGGATAGTGACTTGGAAATAAAATTATTTTTAATGTCTATTATCTTTAGTAATTATTAAATATTTATGATACCCTCTTGTATGAAGAAATATTTAACCTGGAACAAAAACTAATGTGGAATTTTTAGTTCTTAGCCAATTTCAAAAAATCGAATTGCTGTAACAAATTCATTGAAATGCATATGTTGTCAACAGATTGGTGAAAAAAAGTGTTGCATTTCATAAAACACAATGATAAATAGGGAGGGGAGTTTTCCAAAAAACTATTTCAAAGAGTATATTTGAAACATTTTTTCGTGGAGATATACTTACAGCTCCAGGCACAAATAAGTGCAGAATTTTTTTTGAAGAGATATGACCAATACAGTAGATTTCTTAAAGTGACCAATTTTTTTACAATGAAAAGGAAGAAAAAAAAATTAAGAAAAAAATATAGCGTAAATAAATTAAACATTTTATTAATTCAAAGAAAAGTACATTAATTATGCTTACATACCCTTTAATTATTTAATTAACCAAGTATTGTTTCATTGACTGAATATAAAAAGCATGGACGGAAGAGTGCACTTCTTTGTTGCACTCTTCCGTCTATCTTGGATTTGATTTCTCTGAATTTGACAATTTTCTTTTCAATATTAAAGGAATAAATTTTTCTTCAATTCGTGATTTATATTTAAGAACAAAATCGTTCAAACTAAAAATAATTTTTGCAGCTGAAATATGTTCACCTTCAATCGTTTGAATCATTTTGTGGGAAATAGATGCCTAATTATGTACAATATATGTTAATATCTCCAATAATTCATAGTTGAAAAAAGATTCAATAATTTTTGAACATTTGTCTAAGCTTTAAAGAAATTATCGGAGAGTCTGAAATTATTGTAAAACACGCTAGAGCGAGCCATCGAACGTTTGAATATCCTAAAAGTTTTTTTTTTAATTCGACATTTGTGTAATAGTTTGGAGCGGCATCTCTGAATACAGATTAGTTTTTAAGATATCGAAAAGGAGGACAAGAATGAGGTCTCTTTTCGAGGAAGGACAAAACCGACAAAAGGAGGACTGTCCTCCCTAAAGAAAGATATTTGGTTGCCTTAGATTCATAGAACAGACTATCAAACTTTCACATTATATTAAGATTGGTATTTGATCAACCCATTCGAACGCTAATAAATAAAATTTAAATATATTGTATGGAATTCTTATCTTAAAATTTCATTTTATTATAAATATGCTAAATAAAAATTGCTATTACATATATGTTAGATAAAAAAAATTCTTTTTTAATTCACCTATATATTTTCCTTAAAAAATATGAGAACTACTTATGGTCTATAAAAGTTGGTGTTATCATTTAAAACCAATTGTTGGTTTCTAAACATTATAATGATCTTTTAAATAATTTATACGAACTTAGGTATGATTTCATTCTTATAGATTATTTTTTTCTGTGAAATTCAAATAAAAAAATAACTAATATTTTTATGGCTTAAAACAATATTCGCGTTTTACTCAATATTTCTTTAATTTTAAATATTTTCTTATTTTATTCCATTGAAATTCACCGCTTCATTCTAAAGCCCAGTAACAATTAAAATGAGAAAAATCTTTCTCCCTTTTCAAGGAATCTGATATCTTTCTTTGAACTTTATTTCCTAAGTTTTAATTTCAATTCTACCTACGTTATAAAAAAGTCTAAACATATTTTACTGACTATTCACACAATCCATATTAACGGCAAAAAAGGACAAAAATGGGAGCTTTATAAAGTATCTATGTTTTCTATTATTTTATGGTTAGTACAAAATATGACCCGTGAGCGTTTTTACTGAGCAGTTGATATAAAAGAGCGTCTTTTAAAATTGTTTCACTGTATTGAAAATAAAAGTAAGAAAAAAATATAGTAAAATAAATATGGCCTACTCTTAAGTAATGCACACCATTTATATTTTATTTGCCTATAAAATTTGCTATTGTGTTTTATCCAGAGTATAATAAAATTATTTTAAAGCACTTAAAGAAAAGAAGAAAAATATTTTGTACGTGCTCTGAGGCTCAACATCAAATGCTTGTTCAGATATGATAAAAAAAAAGGAGTTGAAATGTCTGTGTGGGGTTTTATTCATATCATGATAATACTCAAAGACAGACTTAGTCTTTTTGCATTAGAAAGATTTCTATTCACTTTTACTGATTGATTGTTTATAAGTGTCACCCTGAGAAGCAACAAGAGGGCTATTGGTAGCGGACCTTGTAATTGTAAATCTCGGTGAAATAACGAGGACCACATCTGAGTTGGCACCTCCCTCTTCAGATTTCTACACCATGCCAATAAGAGGACTTAGAGCTTCTACAGATTCGATGTATCAGTCGTGCTATATGGCGAGTCTTCAGTAGTATCAAGACTGGAAACCCCGACTCGACTGAAATAACGTCAGCAGTGAGTTCGCGACCATGACCACTTGGCTCCAGCGGCCCTATATTCAATTAAAATCCTTGAATACTAATAACGGTTCGTGAATCGTACTTCATTTATTTTCAATTTATATCTTTCACCAAATTTTATTCAACTCTTTTTTTTTTAATTAAAACACACTTTTATGACCTGCATATATTGTCACATAGTAAAAATTTAAAATCAATATTCCTTTTACTCATGACATGGAAGGTAGGAAATCCAAATACCTATTCAGGTGAACTTTTAGTTATATAGCTGAAACTCAAAAACAACGATATCCATTATATATTTATAATAAAACAGAGACTTAAATCTTTGAATAATCAGGGCAGCTTAATACCTGCATTACTATTATGTTTGCAGTATGACTCACATATTGCCGGCGTATTAAATTTAATTATTCTATTTGTTATTCCAATATTATACTTTAGATTATGTTACTGTATAGATTTTACCTGATAAATAATTAATAAATAAATTAAATCACCCGCTTTGAAAAAAAAAAAAAAAAAACAAGCGAGTAATGACGTAGACGATTATGTGCTAAAAGATTCAAATCGATAATTGTAAAGCGAAAACTGAAACTATGCAACCGGTTAAGAATTCGGAGTGTTCTCGAAGCACTTGAGTGTTGTAATAATTCTAACAAGATGTCAGAAAGTATTCTATACCTAAATCACTAGTTGTATTAAGACAGAGTCAGCATATGTTCGAAGCTTAATTCAGCTTTTGTAATCAATGTCCGTGTCGGCAACACTGGCACTGGTTCTCTGCCGGAGTCAGGTTCCTATACTTTAGCTTCCCTAGTCAAGTTATGCTTGTGATATTTGTCGTGAATTTTAAGTTTACAGTCCATTGTGTTTATTTTTTTGAATCACTGAGCAAGTCCAAGAATGATCTTGGCAACTTTTTTTAAGAAATCTAGTCATCAAATTAACAAATCAAGGCGTCTTATAAGAAATATATTTTGACGAAACGGATTTTCCAATAATAAACATTGTTTTTTCATCGTTGCTTATTTTTTTACGAATTCAAGTAATTCTATTATGCTCGATAGGATACATAATGGTCCAATTTGGTGATTTGCACAACTACAATTTCTGTTTTACTATCGTTTTTGTGTGTCCTCGGATCTTTTTACGTTAATATATATACTTTTTTAATTTTTTTTAAAACTATAGAAGTTCTTACTTTGCACGTTGAGTCAGTGATGCTTCCTTCCAATAATTAAATAGTGGCACAGCAATTGAGAACAGAAATTTCGGATATGTATAAAACTAAGCCATCCCTTTACATGAATCATTGTGTCATTAGAAGCCAATCTTCAAAATTTGTTCCAAACATTCAATAAATTACCTCTCTTTCTATTGCTCAATTTATAAATGGTCCCTTACATATTCAAGCCCAATGACAAAACATATCCTGTTTGTGGTCATCCTCAGTCATCTATAAGAACATAAAAAAGTCAATAACGTTATTGAATTTTTATTGTTCATGACATGTGAAGGATTCACTCAAAGAATTTTCAGTTCCAGGGAATGATACATGCAAAATTCGTTCAGACAAACAACTAAATTATGAAATTTTCAAAGAAAAAAAATAGTTATATAAAATAAATTAATATTTATTAGTCGGTATGTCTAGGAAGTCCTTAGTATATTATATTTTTTTACTTAAATTTAATATAAAAACACATGAATTCTACATACCAAAGTATATTAATTTATCAAAGGAAGATTGCTAATATTTATATGAAATTAAATGGTTTATAAATTTCTCACTCAGAAAATGAAAATATAAGAAATCATTTTGAATAATTTTTAGCACTAAGAAAATCTCGGTTTATTATTTTTTTTTTTTTTTGAAAAATTAGTATAAAATATTAAATAAATTTTAAATCAGAAATGTAAATGCAAACATAATACTCTATTTTGTTTTGAATCTAAGAAACTGCGTTTCATGCATGTTAAAAGTTTTTCTACAAATATGTATCAGTTTTTTTTCGCAATACATACGACCTGCAATAAAACTATTATAGTGGACAGTTCTAATGGAATTTTAATTATTCAACAAATATTATCTTCTAGTTTAACGCAGGTATAGGCAATATAAAATTTTACTCTATATATTTACTTGAACTATTTTTATATGCTTCGATGACCTTTGCCGTATTTTTAACTCTATATGATAGTACTACATAGCTTTTCTTAGTAGCAGGTTAAGATTGAAATTATTTAGGGTATATATAGTTTTACTTTCTGTAAGAATTCTTAGGTAGTATTTCTTGATTTTTTATTGTACTTCGTTTATCATCATTGCTTCCTCGCTTCCTGATGATGAACACAATAATGATTCTGATTTGAGTTAATCTGATTTAGACGGTAAGGCGAATTTGTAAGAGATAGATATTTCAGAATCATGTTCTTCTGATTTCGAATTGTCATCTGAAACTGATAACTATACATATTTGGCAAGTCTGGACACTGATCGTATCCTAACAGCAGGTATGCGAATTCCAGATTTGGGAATCCTCATCTTCAATTTTCTCCCTGTAGGTGAAGGAGCGCAACCATTTCTTGAGAAAGGAATTTTTGAATTAATTTGCAATGATACTCAATAATTTCCAACTGTATACTAAGGGTGCTATTTTGTTAAAACACTTATAAAAATAACCATTAAAATATTTGTAATCTAACCATTGAAATCATTGATATTTTTAAATGATAATCTTGAGATGAATTGAACCTAAAGGAGGTTAAATTTTTTGTTTTTCATTCAACATATAAAAAGGAGATGCGTTACTCATGAAAAAATATCCTTCATATAAAAGGAAAGTTTACTTCTCCTTTTCCCCACTATATATAACACAAATGTTATAAAAACTTTTTAAAGAAGCTTTGATAAACCCCAGGTAATTTCAACTAAGTGCGTCGTGATGTCTGGAGAATAAATATATCAGTAAGTTTTGATAATATTTAAATCTGGTGGAACAGTTTTTGATACTTTCGTCTAGTATACGTGATCAGAATATCATCATCAAAGAGAAGAATTAGTTTATTCACTCTTGTTAATTTTAAAAGGTTTTTTGCTTATTAAAACTGATTTATAATATTTTGCTCTATAAGAAGTAATTTCTTAACATCAGCATCATGAGTGCTTTTCTTACAAACTGGTTTTGTCCAAATTAAGATATAAATAATAACCATTTAAAGATTATTAAGAATTGAAAAGTATAATTACTGTTATAATTTTAAGAATTGAAAAGTGTATTAAAGAAAGGGCGTAGATATTTCTCTGTAAATCTTTTACGCTATTCATTTTAAAATAAAATAAAAATTTAAAAAGTTTATTACTTCATTTTAACTTATTTCTGAGTACATAATTTGTATTTTAATAACCACTATTTAATTCTTATATAAATAAAAACAAAAGCAGTTTAACACGTATGAATCAGTAATAATAATCTGTCGTATGAATAATAATATTTTTTGCATCTGTTTTTCCGGTTTTTCCTAGATTAAAGTAACAAGCAAAACAGCTTTATCTAAAGCAGCTAACAGATTTCAATTCTAAGAAATTATCCTAAATTCATCTGATGTCTTGAAGCTCCTTCACATTACTATGTGTTTTTTGACAAACATTTTTTTTCTTTGCGAATGTTTTTTGAGATACTCTTTACGTTATAGATACCATAAATATTTAAAGTAAAAAAATATTTATACAAAAATATATACAATTTAGTTATTAAAACACGTAAAGTGAGACAAATATTGAAAACATTTTTTAACTCAAACAAAATTATATACTTTTTTAAAGTTCATTATATATTTTTTCCATATATCAATAAAACGATTTAAGTATATATAAAGCTCCACCGGGAACTGTTGGGTTTTGTACTCTTGTTACTATATTTTACAATGCATTCGATTAAATGCGAAATTTATGTTGGATATTCTAATTCATGTTCGATTTGAATAAATAAAGCAAATGTAACAAATCTTTATATATAAAAATTTCGTGTCACGTTGTTTGTCTGCGATGAACTCCTAAACAAATAAACCAATTTTAATGAAATTTTGCACACTGTGTGAAATTTGGTCCAACTAGAGAAATCGGGTAGTTTTTATTTTAATACATAGTCACTATATTTTTATTGCAAATTGTTTGTTTAATTTTGTTGTGTTTAGGATCTACCTATTGGCAACACCCAATTTCTTCAAAACGTTTGGCAACAATATTGTATTTACAAAGCTTAAACTGTGTTTACGATAGTACTCATTTCAAAAGTTGGAATTGATTTGATAGAAATTAATTTCTGTTAGATATTTTTCATTTTATTAGTTAGCATTATTATTTTGTTAAAAGTCATGGCTAATAGGAAAAATCGAAGTTCTGATCGAAAATATAAGTTTAAGGGAAACCGTTACTTTAAAAATGTGGATGAGAAGAACACTAATAGATGTGTTACAACAACAGTAAGTGGATCAAAACTTCAGTCACATTCAAAATCAATTGATAATTTAGATCATTATATAGTAATTTTAAAATTTTAAATTATTTTGTTTCCTCATTTAATTGCTCTGAGTGCTTTCAAAATGGTATAAAGCTTTTGGAAGAATCAGTATTTGGCTTAGCATCTAATTTGTTACTAAAATGTCCAAACAGTGAATAATCCATCTCCAAAATTGAACAAAATGCACAGCTTCAACCTTGCATTTGATTTTGGCTTGAGGATTATTGGAAATGGACATCCTGCTGCAAAAAATCTGTGTTCAGCTACGAATTTTAATATTCCATCTAAGACAGCTTTCAGAAGCCTTGAAAAAAAGTTGGAGAATGTTTCGAGTGATGTGGCACATAAAATTATGAAAGAGGCTGTCACTATGATTCACGAGAAAAATAGTTTTGATGAAATTGTTCAACGCGGCGTGTCAGTCGATTGAACATAGCAGCGAAGAGGACTTTGTCTCTGAATGGATGTGTTGGTGCCATATCCATAGATATTGGAAAGTGCAGGATACTGAAATTATGTCAAAAATGTGCAGATTTCATAAAAAAAAATCCTGAAGGTAGAATTACTCATAAGTGTTGAAACATGTGGGATCATCCGATGCCATCGGTACTTACCGCATATTTAAAAGATCAACTCACATGAGAAAATTAAAATATGTGCATTTTTATGGGGATGGTGATTCAAAAAGTTTTGATTCGATTAAAAATATTTATGGTGAAAATAGTGTCACAAAGTTTGAATATATAGATCACAGTCAAAAGTGTGTTGGTTTAAGGCTTCGAAATACTGCTAATATAATGATACTAGTAAATGATTACACTAAAACATAATGAACATTATTAAACCTCATTTTATGAAAATATGTGACAAGCATTTACTGAATAAATGTTTGCATGAAAAAACACAAAATGCAAATGAAAGTTTTAATAGCGTGTTGTGGAAATTTATATCGAAAGAAGTTTCGTTGAGATGCAAACTCTACGATTAGGTGCCTAATTGGCCGTCATACAATGAAATAAAGGGATTCAAGGTTTGTTTTATGTCTTAAATGCAGCTGATGTGCAAGTAGGAAAAAATACATTGAAATGGTTTGCTCTACTTCATGAAGAGCGGATAACTAAATCAAGACGACATTAATCATGTAGTGTGAAAACTGCCTGGTAAAAATAGATCTAAAAAGAAAAGAAAATTTGCCAGAGATGAGGTTAATGAAGGGATAACAAACACATTTGGAGAATTTTAGTCAACCACATAGGTAATTTAATGTAAAGGTACACTAATTTAAGCTTTAAATGCGTTTTTCTCAAAACTGGTTTTTACGCATATTGTGTGCACGGTGACAATGATAACTGAACAATTATGAATATATTTGTTTGAAATTTTCTGGACCATATATCTATATTGTTTTCTAGGGAATATACTCCAGTCATTCCTCGCTCTACTTTCGCCGATGAGATTAGCGTATGTTTAAAACAATCGTTCTTATGGCGATGTGTTGAAACACTTCACCACAAACATGCGCGTACAATTGCAAAATGATCCATCGGTACAGATGTTTCCTGAACAATTGCTAGAAATTGGAAACGGTAGAATACAACTGCAACCAAATACGCAATGCATTAAATTGCCAGACAATTTCTGCACTTTCGTACAGACAAAAAAAAATAATTAATTGAGAGTATCTTCCCGGACATATAGAATAATCACTTGGATCATAACTGGCTCAGTAATAAAGCTATTTTAGCAGCCAAAAATGTTG
>BMAW01048791.1:196662-209953 GCA_019974015.1 Nephila pilipes
AAGGCCATTTAGGCAAATAAAAGTCGTTCAAAATGTCTTACCACAAATCTAGAAATACTGCAAAGGGGAAGGGATATTTTTACTTTCCCCGCAACTTTATTATTATAAATTCCATAAAAATAATAATGCACGTTAGCATGAAAGTATCATGAAATGTTTTATCGTAATAACCCAAAAAATTTCTCACGAAAAATTCCAATTTCCGAAATAAATTCGAATTATTTACAATTATTTCCTTTTCTATCCTGCAGAATCATAGTTCATAGGCAAGGAATTTCAGTTATGTAACATAAGAAAACTTTTAAAAATTTTTAAGAAAATAAATAAATATATATATATATACATTTATATAGAGAGATATAGATAAACTCTATCACAAAAAGAAAACGACGAACAAAGGAGGAGTTCCTCGGTTGTAATGAAATTACATATGCAAAGACATTTGGAATGAAAAATCAAATGATTAAAATTTGGAGTCCAGTGAATGAAAAGCGGGACCTACAGCGCACAGCAACTGCGCACTCAGCAAGTGTATATAAGAAACGATTCTCAATATGATGGTCAAATTTTCTGTTGCATTGTGATTTAGAATACCTTTCAACGAATGAAAAATGCCTCACTGCAGGATTCGAGTTAATTACGAGCAACAGGTCGTATCATTGGATTGAAAGAGGCAGGTTAGGCAAATCGGAGAATCACTCGATTATATGGGTCATCACTCCGTCATATGGGTCATCACTCCGTCATATGGGTCGAAGTGATATGGTGATTAGAAGATGCTGGCAAAAATGGGTAGGCAATGGCAAATTTCAGCACCATGATGGTACCGGTCGACCAAGAGACACAGCAGATCGGATAAACAGAGAGATTGTCAGATCAGCTGTCACAGCGCCTGATTCATAGTTATCAATTTTCAGACATGCGACCTGCACACGAGTGTTCAACATGACCATTCATAGACGGCTGACAGAGTGAAGTCTACACTCGTACGTACCGCTACGCCACCTGCCACTCCAGCCTGCACACTCTTGTGCAGTGGGTTTTGGTTTAATCAGATTGGAATGATATATAATGTTTAGCGATGAATCCTGAAGATCATCGAAGACGTGTTTGGATAAGCCCAGATCAGCATACCGTTTCTGCATTCACTACCGTCAAGGAGACCATCAGGGAGATTTCTCACTCTATGCCACATCGTTTGGCAGCTTGCATCCAACCTAGAGCTGGGTCAACACCTTATTGAGCTCGTTACTTTGCAACTATGAAATCTGAAAAAAATCATTTAATATTTCTGAAATTTTAATCATTTTTTATTATGTACATAATTTTCCTATCAGCCAATTTGTCTCCATCGTTTTTTTTGTTATAGAGTATATATGTATGTGTGTGTGTGTAAATGTACATGTGTTTGTATATACTGAGCTTTCCATTAAAATTACAACACCAGGAAAGAATGATCTGACGCAAGTCAAAATCACATGAAAGGACGAAGCGGTTAGGATGTGCAAATGATTAGTATTTCAGAGAATTTAGACGACACATTAGGGAAATGACATCTGAAGCACTATATAAGCTGTGTAGTGGATTTCTCATTCAGAAAGCACTTGGTAAGGTCGGAGTTTCCTCAGAATATCATGTCAAGCTTAAAATAAGGGGAAATGCTTACCAGCAAGTGTTGGAATCTATAGAGGCAGGATCGTTGCCTATCGAGTATGTAGATTATTGTTCCGTGAAATCAACGTCACTTGAAATCATCCAACCACGGTCCTGGAATATGGAATTAATGGGTTCCTTAGAGTCATACTGAACGACCATCAGGAACTACACGCCCCATTGACTAACGCCTGAGATATAAACATATTGTGAGGTCATCCCATCAAACCTTTACAACCCCATCACAGATCATTTGTCAGGAAATTAGCATGTTGCAGCTCGCCCCGTATCCGTTCGTTTGGTGCGATGGTGTTTGCAGCAGCATTGACTGTCAGCACGGCCACCATTATTTTGACATTCCTTGACAATGCAGCAATGAGATGAACGGTGACTCATATTGAGAGGCTCCGAGGAGACCACTGGTCGCCTGCTTGCATTCAAAATCACCAAATGGGCCCTGCACCTAGGGTGATGGTTTGGGAAAACATTACGTACACGTTACGTATATCTGTAGTTCTGATCGACAGTACTTTGTGAGTAGATCGGTACCTTTCTGCCATCTTACGTCCAATTGTTGTGCCCTATTTTCGAGGCTTGCCAAATGCCAACTTCCAACATGATAACTCACGTTGTGTTCTGACCTTCATCAATGTACAGGGTATTTGATTGCTGCCCTGACCTACACGGTCTACAGATCTGTCACTCATTGAAATCTTCTGGTCATGGGTTGCTGAGAGACTGGCCCACCATCCTCTCCAGCTAATACGGTTGACGAAGTGTGGCATAGACTTGAAGCGACATGGAATGATTTGCTAGTTTCTGTCATTCATGCCCATTTCGACTCAACCGTGTAATGGGAGTTTTAGCTGCCACCAGTAGGGCAGCTGTTCCTACTAATTTTGCACCTTTGTAAACATCCAAACTGGTTGCAAATTTAATCATTTTGTCTTCATGCCAGCTTGTTTACTAACAAAAAATATCATTTTTTTTTGGATTTGATTTCCTTCATGTGTTAATATGAAGGAAGATATACATATATATATATATATATATATATATATATATATATATATATATATATTCTATAATCTAAAATATTTTTTTTAAGATTATAGGGAAAGTTAAAGGAAAACTAATAAAAAAACATTGGACATAAGAAAAAATATTACACTAAAAAAATTAAGAAAACGATTAATATAAATAAACCGATAAATAATGCTGAGAAGATGTAGTTAAATTCATGAAAAGGTGCAAGCAAAGGATGAAAAATAATGAAAAGGATACTTTAAAGAAAATCGAATGTAACTTTTTAAAATTCCTAACCCTGTTTTTTACACATTTTCTGGTTAAATAATATTTATTTTTATGAATTCTTTTAATTTCATTGATATTTAAGAATATTTGTTTACTTCCTTAAAAAATATTCATATATTTCTTTATAATCAGTTAGTTTAAAGACTAATTCATAAAAAAAAATTAAAGTTTGTAGGGTAAATAAATTTTTGTAAATATATTTTATAAATTTGTTTGCATAAAACTAATCAAAGAGAGGAATGTTGTTTGGTGGTTAAATGCTTTCCAGATAAAAAAGCATTAACGTGCTATTTTGGAATGAAGATTTAAGAACATCACTTGTATAGAATTTCCCTTTGATATTACATCAATTTACTTTGATTTAATTGAATTTTCCCCTTGTTTTTCATTTTCATTTTTCCTGTGGTAGAATTATTGTTTTTATGTAAATTTTATATTTGTTCTTGGTTTTGCACCATTTTTTTATAATGTAGTACCTGAAACGTGATGGTTGATATCTTATAGAGGTTATTCTCAGTTCCAAGCCTCAGGCAGTATTAGAATCACTTTACCTCCATTTTTTGAATTCACTGTCTTAATTCGTTTCTTTAATAATTGTTTTCGATGTTTTAGTACGGTTTTATTATTTTGAACATGTTGTAATTATTAAAATCATTGGTCTTACTTTTAATTATTTATATATCTGATTTGTATTTTTGAATATTCTGTAAAATAATTAAAGAAATTTAACGACTTTTTTAACATGATAATTCATCGAATCTTTAAATTTTAGATATATATATATAAGTGTGTGTTTGTGTGTGTGTGTGTGTGTGTAAATATAAATTAAATTTTAAATAAATTTATTTTCTACAAAGTGCTTCTAGATTTATTAGATTTATAAGCTTAAGACAAGTTAAATAAATGTCTTAAAAAATAAAAATTATGTGCTAGATATAATTTTACAAAAACTACGTAAATGGATATTGTATTTTTCTAATTTTTTGTCGTATATATAATATATATATATATATATATATATTATGGAAGACTATTAATAATTGCTTCGAAAGTTTTAAAATGATTTCAATGTAAAAAAAGAAATTCTTAAGGATAATATTTCCGATTTCAACGTAATAAAAAGGAAATGAAGTTATTTTACTTCTCTACTGTTTCACTGCAGATAAAACGAATCTCTTAAAATGGGAACAAAAAAAGTTTAACTTATTAAAGAGGAAATATTACACAAGAAGTGGTAAAATACAAATAATAAAGTACAAGAAACTTTGGAAGTTTATGACACAAAAAGAACAAAAATGAATTTGAGCCGAAAGATAAATTCGAATAAACTTTCACTGAATCGGGATAAAAATAAATGGAATTTTTGTGATAAATGAATGGCTGTAGATAAAAACATTTTTCCAAGGTAAAAATTTCTGGAAATGCCTTATCCAGTGGCAGAATATTAAATCTACACAATTAGAGTTTTATTAATAAATACATTATACTTTCTGACAAAGTTAATTGAATTTGATAAAAAATGTATATTTTTGATGAATTTATTTTCCTTTTTTTTGTTTCCTTTTGTTTTAGGAATTATTTAAAGCGTGCAATTTATTTTAAAAGAGTTCTTTAAATGATGTATTTTCTAGAACCTAGATTTCGTTAAAAGGGTAAAATAACACAGTTTAATAAAATAATATTATTTTTATTTTTTCAACTCATTAAATTCATCTTCTTAAAATCCATTATAATCTAAAATAAATCATCAATTTTTTTAATAACGCTTTCACATTTTTATGGCAATAATAATAAGGAAATTATAAAATGATTCCTTTACAAAGATGTTTTAAGGTTTTCTTTTTCATTTTAAGACACAAAAATATTTATGTGTGTAAATAATTTAAGAAAAACTTTAAAATAAAAAAGAGTTGTACTTAACTATTGTTCCTGAATTCAATTTAAAAATTTAATAAAAGTAGTAACATTATTATATAACAAGGTTATTCTTACTTTTTATACACGTTGATATTTATTGCAATAACTAGTATAAAATAATTATTTATGATAAATGAATTCCATCGAGTGTGTTCAGAAATAATCTTTAACTAAATGTAGAGAAATAAAAAAGTAAAAATTAAAATAAATGATTATAGATTTCGTATAGTTTCAAAACGAACAAGTTTTGACGATCGAAGAACTTATTTAATCCTTTGAATGGTAACGGAATATATTTATGCCAACAACCATTTTTAGACTCTGTAATGAGTTGCTCCCTATAGACCCATCGTGTAGTGGAATTGATGTACAATAAATTTGTCGGAATTCAAAGGTTTCACGTTGGTATGTTGTGGAAATTTGGATAATGTGGAACCAACTTAGGTATCGTCCTCGTCATTTGATCGTGAACATTATTTCTGATACTAAAGTTTTAGTTTGGTTTGCTTTTATTAACGTCGCACTAAAAGCAACATGAGGGCTATTGACAACTGACCTCGTAATTCTGAGCCTTGGTCAAGTGACGAGAACGACACCTGTGTTGGAACCTCCCTCTCATAAGTCCCAGACCACGCCAAAGGAAGGTCTTTGAGACTTTACAGATTTAACGTGCATCAGCCCCGGCTACAAGGCGGGTCTTCAGTAGCATCAAGACTTTAACCGACGGAAATGTGAGTCCGAACCATTACTATTAGGCCACCATGGCCCCTATGATACTTAAGAAAACAAAAAAGTTAAGCATTACAAAAGCTTTCGCCAAAAAGCCCAATAGGTTACAGCTAAGCAAGCACAATTGTTTATAGTTTTAGGACGGGGAGATAGAAGTTAATGGGCTTCATTTATGTCCTTCATTTATGTAATGTAATCCGCTGTAATTTATGTAAGATACAGAGATTCCAGCAACAAATATTCTATCGCTAGTCTAAAAGACAAAAAAGAATCTTTATTTAATACAAAAGTGTAAGTTAAATGAGAAAAGTCCAAAAACAAATCTCACATGGCATCTAGGATGAAATACTGTAAAGTTGTCCTACCACTCAATATAGTTATATGCTGACTTCAAGCGATAAATAAAGATATTAACCTCCTTTCCTTTATGTGTAATTTACAAAATTTGTTTTTCCCTGAATGATCTTATATGGTTCATCACGTGGCTGTTGTAATAGTTTTTAATGTAATTTTTCTACAAAAAACATGAGCTGTAGTGTGTAATTTCCAATGGACAAAAATTGTATTATTTGTATGTTTAGAGGATGACAAAGATAATAAATTATTTAAGTATTCCCGCAATAATGAAACAAATTCTTGAAGATGCATGTTGGCTATATAAGCTCTGAAAAATTCATCTAGTATAACGTTAATAAACAACTTCAAATCAAATCTACCACATGTGTGCCAATATCGAGTCTTAAGCTGGAATGAATACCAAGATAATTTGTAATAGTTTAGTCCAGCTTTCAGTTATATGGCTTTGAACTGAATATTTAATCTGGGAATTAAATATTTCAATCATTCCATTCGGGGCTGGAGTGTAAGCTGCCGTGGTCTGTTTTTCAATCCCCAGAGATTTAGTACAAACCTGAATAAAATGACATACAAATTGAGAGCCCTGATCAGTTACGATTACATTCGAAACTCTAAATCGAGAGACCCATCCAAAGAAGAATGTTTGAACTACTGTGTTCTTCTACTGTGTTTGCAGTGCAGTTCTTAGTACTTCTAATTATCCTTTCCCAAAAATGTATCTTTCAATTTTTTAAAATACACTTTATTCATTTAAGTGTTGTAAGATCTCACTTAAAATGTTGAATGTAATCCTGCCCATTATTATATGTAAAAACATTGTACACATAAACATGACAGAAATTTAATCCACGAAGAACTTCATGTAATTATTGAATGGTAAACGCTGTTATGTAATGTAATTATTCAATGTATACTTCGAGATTTTTAGAAGACATGGATTTGTAATGTTAAGAAATTGTAACAAAATCTTTTAGTATCGCGTTTTTCCTAAGGTTGTTGCTAAAAATAACTTATATAATTACCAAGCATACAAATATCATTGACTGATTGGTGAGGTTTATTAACAATAAATTAGCGATCTTTGATATCAATAAGCAATTAATAATATTCTGAAAAAGATGCCCTTGAAATTGAACGTATAATGTAGCATAACGAGCAAATAATCAGAAGGTTGGGTGGCCAAATCACGTCCGGGACACCATATTATAGTAGTATTGGTACTTTAAATATTCTTTAATAACATTTTTATGTTACTTAAGTAAACAAAGTTTAAGCATTACAGAAGTATGAGCTGTAACCCAATAGGATTCCCTCAAGTGAACACTGATATTTATAGCTTCGGGTAGTGGAGATAGAAGCAAATGGACTTCACTCACGACTGTCATGATATGTATAATGCAGAGTAATTTGGCTTAAAACTTCAGGTAGTTCGCAGTACCTTATAAATATTAGAGCACCACATATTATTATTTTGCATTTTTATGAATGTTGTATTATTTTACACCACCATTGAATAGCGTTCAAAGTATTCCGTTCGTAACCGTGTTGAAAAAAGGAGTGTTAGTCGTCATGTAATGGTGGTTAGATGTAGAGATGCAATTTTTCCAATCCAGTACATTCTAGAAATTGAAATAAAATTTTAATTTGTAAATAATCCATCGTTAAAATATTTTTTGATTTCTATATTCTTTCTGAATGGTTCTAATATTAGGGATTACAAAAAAACTTAAAAATAATTTTTACTCGATCTCAGTTCCATTCTGATAAGCGGAAAATTATCGCATACACTAATAGAAATAAACTAAACTTAAAAATTATTTCATATATTCAATTATATTAAATTACTTTGAAATTTCAACAACTATGCGTTATGAAACTATTTAATATTTCATGAGTTTCTGAAAGGTCATATAAAGAAAAGAAAAGTGCTTGAAAAAATTTATTATATTAAAAGTGTATTTTAAACATTAATATCTCTTTGATATTACAGTGCGCACTCTTATAAGAATTATTATCTAATATGAGAATATGTAAGTAATAAAATTAAAACGAGGGAAAACAAATAAGCAGGCACACAACATATATATATATATACATATATATATATATATATATATAAATATGACAAAACGATTAAATATCATCCAAAAACTGTCTAATTGTAAAAACTATAAGCTGTCTTAAAGAACAATAATAATACAGAATTATAATTACCACATATAAAAAGAAGAAAAAATTAATATGTGGTACACAGTATTTGTTTGAAAAATTTATATTTCAGATTATTATTTTTATTTTATTAAGAAACTTAGTAAAAAATCCATAGTAATTAGTTTTAGTGTTAATATTGTATAGTTAAAAAATAGTAATTAAAATAAGAAACAAAACTTAATGAAGATAATAATGAGAGTGTAAAAAAAAAGTAAAATGTCATTCGATAATTTTTAAATGTTCATTACCCACCAAATATAGAATCCATTTTCATGCTTTATCAATTTCCTATAAATACTGTCGTAACTTCATTTGAATTAAAGAAATATAATAATAACCAGTAATATTAAAGGCGATAACATACTGAAAATACAACAAATGTGTCGTTTATTTAATTATCACTGATTACTACACTAATAAGGCTATTAAAAATATAAAAACTATTTCGAAGTTAATTAAAATTAACACATAAAACTTTTAGTGTTTGATGTAATCACAGTTATTTTTAAAACCTTTAAAAATAATTTTAATAACCTTTAACGATGCATTTAATGCGCTAGCTAAGTAAAATTATTTTTAAATAAAATGTTCTGCAGTAAAGCGGATGAATTTGATTTAATGAGGTGCAACCTCGAAAATTAAGCTTGATTTGTAAACAGAAAAAAAATTAGGATTTTGGATAAAGGCAACGATATTCACATATGATGTTATTCTTTTAATTCATAATCGATTACAGTGTCATTATCTTTTTATGTAATACATTGAAGCATAATCCTATTTATTACAACCATTTACTAAATACACAGATAAGCAGATAATTCTATTAGAATGTAAAAGTTAAAATGCTATTTTAATCTCAAAATTATCTTTAAAATTACCTGCAATGTAATATTCTACGCTAAAATGCATTAATTTGCAATAGTTAATTAAAACTGAAGAATGATAGTTTAATTCCAAGGCGCTCCCATTAAAAATTGGTGTCGTAAGTTAACTTGAAATATTTTAGTTTATTTGGTTTTCGGTTTGTAATTCATTACAAAAATTTACAGAAATTTTTTGCTCAAGCAATTCTCAACTTTCAACATTAAAAAAGATAAATTTTCAATTAGCAATTTCGAGAAGTTTTGAACAAGAAAAAAAGTTAGAAAATAAAAACAATTGTGTAATTTATATTTTGTATTATTTATCACTTAAATAAATAACATGCTTTGAGAATTTTTTTACCATTTTCACGAAATTGTTAATATAAAATAGATTTTATATAAGTAGATAAAATAGAGATTTAATTAAAAACTAAAGTAAGACATTGGAACCTAAGAATTTATTATACGGTTATGGTAATGTATATGACAAAGTACCAAAACAAATTGTATTGAAGAAAGCAAATGGAAAATTTTATGGAATTATTATTTAAAATATGTAAGAAGAATTTTACTATGTGACTCTCACTATATAAGGAACACATATCAAATGCTGTTGTTTCAAATAAAAAAAAGACTTTAGGTGCCTGTGTATGCTATATGTGATACACACTTTATGTACAAATTTTAATGCAACAAAATTAGTTGATAAAAACTTTTTTTTTGCATATGCTCAATTTCTTAATTCTTAAAACTTTAAATATATTTTACAGAAGGAACTTTACTCTTTAATTTAATTTAATTATGTTAAAATTTAAATTTAATTAACTGCATTCAAATTATTATAAAAGTATTTTTAATTCTTTTCTTCTTTAGTTAATTATCTTTCAATCCATATTTCTATTTATATTATAAAGCAAATAATTTTAGACAGTCTTTGATGATCTTATATTTGTGAACCTTATTGAACTCGGGAGAGATCCCCTGTGCATTGTTTTGACATTTTAATCTTTTAAAAGTAGAATTAGGCTTTTTTCACAAAATTTAAATAAATTAAATTATATTTTTAATTTTATGCTTGGTGTTAAAGCAGTGATAGTGCCTAATATCGATGCCTATGTACCATGCGTGATAGCAGGTCATGACACAATTTGAGCCATGTCATCATCGTCGAGCGGGGGGGGGGGGGGTATAACTTTTATTTGCCCCCATTACTTATACAATTACAATATATACAATTTGTGACAAATATTTTATTTTCGTTTGCGTAACGACATTTTCTGCTTTCAAAAAGTTTTTCATCTTTCATATAAAATTAGAAAACGATTTGATATTAATTGCATTCAAATAAAAGTGATTTTTAATATGCTTGAATTAAAAAGGAATAAAAATGTTATATGTTAATTTTTGGTAAGTATTGATAAGTATATGATTTAAAAATTATATTTTTGTGCTTTAGTTTTTAAAAATTAGCGGATTAGTTTCGGTCATTAGAACAACGATGATCAATATTTTTCACCATTTATTTTGATACTCAAAACCAACAGTTTCAGTTTTTTAGATGAAAACTTTCGTGATGTAAATACATAAATACACTCAATGACTGAAACTTACTGTTTTCAATTAAAATTTTGAAATAAGTTTTTTGTATGATTTTATTCAGGAAGTAATTTAAGTGGAATAATTCATTGCAGATAAAATGCTATACATTTAAATCGTAAGATACATATGACATAGGAATTATTCCGTCATTACGCAGTAATTAATTAGTTATCTGTACCGCACATTTTTAAAGTGTGATATTATTATTGATAATACAACATATAAATATACTTTTGAATGTTATTGAAATATAATCCCTCTCTCTCTTGTATCACTATAAAATATCTTTAAATCAAATTTGTTTCCCAAATACAAAACTTAAATTAAACCGAGGAAAATGTTTCATCACCTTTTTAAATGTTAACTTCTTAAAGGATTCTACTTTATAAAATTATTCGAATTCTGATACAAGTTACACATAGTAAAGAAATTTACGTACAAATGCTAGCAAGACTTTCAACAGATTGATTTAAATAATTTGAATTTTTAAGAAATATATATATTTACTTATTGAATATACGTTTTAAATATTTAAGAATACACTAATATTTTATTCTAATATGTGTTTGCAGAATTTTAATATCAACAAGATATTATAAATATCATGCTACAACTAGAGAAATACTTTTTTAACGAAAGCAATTTTAGGAAATTCTTAAAACCTATCAAGGAAAAATTGTTAAGGTTTTGAACATGTTGCTAACTATAGAAATTTAATCAATAAAACTCCAATTCATTTACATAATATACCTTGAGGAAATAATTTAAGTGTATTAAGTGGAAAATTGTGTTATTTCTTATTGTAACATATTCTCGTTTTGTTTTATGTGTCTCTTATAATTATGGCTGTGACGACAATACCCTAGTGGTTTTGGTCGCGGATTCGCAGCTGGCGGTTTTCGACTCGTGTCGTGGGTTCGAGCCGCAATACCACAAAAGACCCGTCGAAAAGCCGAGACTTATACACCTTCAATCCATCGTGGCTCGAAATTTCCTGTTGGTGTGGTGTGGAAGTTAGGAGAATAAAGTACTAGCTCAGGTGTCGTCCTCATCATTTGTCCGAAGTTCAAAATTATGAGGTCTGCTACCAATAACCCTCTTATTGTTTTAATTTCAACGTTGATAAAACCAACGCAAACAAACATGTATGATTCTTTATGATATTTGTTGAATATATATATATATATATATATATATGTGTGTGTGTGTGTGTGTGTGTGTGTGTGTATTATAAATACAAAGAAATGAGTGCAAAGCTAAAATATGGAAGTTATTTTACAAGTATTCAATATAACTTACTTTAATTGCACATATAATGTCAATTCTTTTTGAAAATCCCTGCCAAATACATTATTTATGTTATTTCGCAACATAAATCCGTTTTACATTTCAAATAAATTTTTAAGTAAATGTTGCATATACACTTTATTTTTCACAAGCCCCCGCAGGAAGAAACTGCGTCATTACATATCACATGACTTACAATCGGGCAACATCAAGTCATCTGGTCTACTGCGACCCATCAAACCCTGAAGTACCTCTGTGAAAGGAATCTACTCTTCACAATATAAGACTTCCGTGATTTTCCTTTGTTTTCAGGTATTACTTTTCCTTCTATGTTGTTTATATTTGAAAATATAGATGTGTGTGTGTGTGTGTTTCTTTTACAAAGATAAGTAGAACTTTGTAAATATAATCTTTGGTTTTGGATGCGAATTTAGCAGCCACTCTACATTCATACTAATAGTTGTTTCATTGAATTTTTATAATTATTAAATAAAATTTAGTTAATTATTCTTTATTGAATATTTTATTGATTGATTAATCAGTGAGTTTCGATGAATCAGAACCTAAGTAGTGAAATAGGTAAGTAATGTATGTGAATATTAAAACACTTTTCATGTACTGGAATTTAAAAGAAGATGACTAATCAAGATCTGAAATACGAGTAAAGAATAAAGAAAAAAAAAAATGATGAGATATTGTCGATCCAACTCTTTAGAAAACAAGAGG
This sequence comes from Nephila pilipes, assembly GCA_019974015.1. Lineage (NCBI taxonomy): Eukaryota > Metazoa > Arthropoda > Arachnida > Araneae > Nephilidae > Nephila > Nephila pilipes. Next base: position 209,319 of record BMAW01048791.1, read on the forward strand.
AAACTAGTCATCAGTAAAAGTTTCTAAACTAAGTTAGTTTCCGTTTTCATGATTCTTCTAATAGAACTGATTAAATGCTTCAGTTCAAGTCAAAGTAATGATAGTTTGCTTTCGGACATTGTGTTTTAATGGCTTGTAAAATATTTTTTTCACGTTCTTAATTAGATGAATTTACCCTTGAAAAACTTAAAATACTTACTAAGGAACAGTTTTTAAGAGAAATACTTGTGCTTTTTCTGTAAATGGTTATGTACAATATATATGGAAATATCTAATAAAAGTAAAGGACAATATCACATCACATCTGTCACTAGTTATCTTCCATTGTAAACGGAAAACTTTTTGTATGAATCTGCCTCACAACTTAGGAAATTTGTTTCGTGCACCAACAAACTGAGCCAACCAATTAAACTGTGTGATTCGAATCACTCAATACAAAAAAAAAAAGAAATTAAACTAAATAGAAGGAATTTGTTTTAAAAATCATTTTCTAATTCCCTAAGATTTACAGTTTAACAGCATTAATATCTAATATGTTAATATTTAGTATGCATGTAATGTTGTAAGGAAATGAAATATACAAGAAATCATGAAATGAAATTTGTTCATTTAAAATTTATGATACACACACACAC
>BMAW01048791.1:214286-249696 GCA_019974015.1 Nephila pilipes
GTAAGCTTGTTCAACCCTTTGCAGGAATTTAATTGCTTTTGGGTTAATAGGAAAGAGATATAACACAAAGTCTCCTCGATTAAAAGTATCTCAAAACCAATGCTGCAAAATGAAATTTCGTAATAACAACAGAACGCCCATTTGCTACCGTGGGAAAATCACCGTATCGTTAAATGCACTGATCAATCAACCTGAGCTGAGAGCATCGAAAATTCATTCTCATCATCAAATGAACAATCATTGAACGATTGTTTTATTAACGCTGCAATTATACGTAACCCAATAAGGGTTTTTTTCTTTAAATCCTCTCGAATTGGGGTCGATCTTAACATAGTATATATAGTCCGATTTTATCAATAACAATGCGCGCAATAAACAGAATAAATACCGAACATATATTAAGCATATACATACATATAGAATTCCAAATTATACCAAATCAGTTCAGTTATTCGTAAAAAATGAAGTTCAGGACCATATGCACTCACGAAAGGGAATGACGTGTATGAAATTATTAATAAAGAATCATGAAGCAATAATTATTCCTGACCACTCAAGTAGTCCTTATACCATGTATTCAATAAAAAAAATTCATTTTGAGCGTTATTATCTGATTACTTAGGCTGTCTGTCTCTTACTATTTCAAATCTGAAAACCACCGTAAACGCAAACAATTTACGGATGAAAAGTTTGCATCAATCAACCGAAACATCAAACCAGAACATTCTTGTAAAGCGTTGATGCATTTGAAAGCATTTTCCTGCGGTAAAATTTTTCCTTTAGTCCGGACTAAGATGATTAAATATGCTTAGTTTGGTAGAAGAAGAATGAGTTAAAAGATCAGCTTATTGAACCCATTTGTTATAGTGGCGTTTAAAATGCATGTGTCACTCTCATTCTAACGAAAGGAAATTTGTAAAAAAAAATTTGAATATCTTTTGTTATTCTGGCAAATGTCTTTTTCCATGGGAAGTTTGCATTCATCTTTTCATCATGATATGTGAAAGATTCTTTCTATTTAACTAAAATATGCAATGAACCAAATTCTGTGTTATTAGGGGGAATGAAGAAATTTATAGTGATGATTGGTTTTTGATAAAATATTTAAAAAAACCTATCTCTCTTGAATCCTTTCCATGATTTTTAACGTTTAAAATGGTTGAGAGAGTTAAGACGAATTTTAAACTATTTTATTCTGTTAACTCTCTTGATTTCATTAAGGTTTGTTTCCATTGTTAGGGAGCAAAAACTAGGACCAAGCTAAATTATTGGTATTGTACCGTTTCTCTCTCTTCATGTTATTCTGTAACATATTCCGCAACATTCAACTCTCAGTCTAATTAAAACAATCACATTTCTCTAAGAGTTTAATGTAATTATACTGATATATACGAATTCCGAAATATTTATTTGTAAGAAAATATTTAAATACATAAAAACATGTATGATTAATAAGTGATAGATAACTTATTTCACACTATTTTGTCTATAATTAATTTAGTAAGTATGTATTTGTTTATTCCACTGATTTTCAATGAACCATGAACTATTTGGAAAGTAAAGTTTATATAAGACTAACAGTAATACTATATTACCATAAGCGAATGGAAATACTATTTGTATCTGAATATCTTTAAGTTAACTAAATATGGTTTTATTAACGTTACACTAAAGCTTGAGGATTATTTGCGCCGAAATTCGTAGTTTTGAGCCACGGTCAAGATACAGGGATAAACTTTGAGTAGACATATTTCGTTCTCCTAATTCTATATGTAGTTTAGTCAACAATTCCATTTAGAATTCTTCCATATCTAGCAGTTCCATTTTGTACATAAAACATTCATGAATATGCGACTTCACTCATACATATTTATCCATTTTGTCATTAAAATGTAAGTAAGAACAGGTTATTTCTGAATTTAGTAAGTTATACAAGTGACATGTTGAATATTCTTAAATCTAAACATCTCTTATAAGGAAAAGATAGACGTATATATATGTGTGTGTGTGTGTGTGATGAATTACTAAAAATTTCAAATCCTGAATACCTCATTTTCATTCTTTAAAATGCCTTTCTCTTTCAACCCGTAAAAACATTCTGAGGAGAAAAAACTCCTTTACTTATTACTTCATCCAAGTTACTCCAGTGACGATAGATTTCAAATGCATATGACACCCAAGACCTTGCAATCCCCGCAGAGCTTTTAAGGATAAAATCCAATACTGAATTTTACTACTTTACTAAAGTGACAGGAGACTTTGAGCTTGACAAGACCGTGACAAACTCACATATATAAGAGTTGGCAGAGTGGAATAGAGGTATTCGGCAAGCAGAGATGGAAACCTCACTATGGCAAAATATGTAGAAAATTCTATTTACATCCAAAACTGGCAAGTGAATAAACTTTTGAAATTTTTCAAACATTTCTTAAGGGGAAAATGGTACCTAGATCAGAAATTAGAATTTTTTTTATACTGTTTGAAACACGAAAAGACACATTTCAAAATAAAACAGTTAAACTTTGAGAACTAAAATGATTAATTATTTTTTTTTTTATTTGAATACATCTTTGTTATTAGCAAATAATTTGTGTTTTATATTTGAAGTTCTAAAAAAGTTAACATTAATTATGAAAATGATTTGATTAATTTTTACTAATTTCAGGATTTATCAAATATATTTTAATGCAATCATGATCTGTAAATTATATAAACCATTTTTCAAGCTCTCAATGAATATGAAAATTATTGCTATCTCTTGTATTGGTAACGGGTTTCAGCAATTTTAATTATTTTTCAAAATACATATAATATACAAAACATTATAGTTTAAAATATTATTGGCCATGCTATTTATATCAAAGTATTATTTCGATAGTCAAAAGCACAATTAGTTTTAAGAATATAGTTGCAAAAAAAAAATTAAACTGAGTTGTACTAAATTTGAGATATTTAGAAATAATTTTATTATAATTTTAGATATTTGGAAATAATTTATTATTAATTTTTCATATTTAGATTTATTTTTAATATTAATATAAGATACATAGGAAGACTTCTTATTGCAAACGCTTAACGAACAGTATTTTATGAATACAATACCTATTAATGCCTTATATCCTGTGCAATTTTAAAATTTAAATGTTATTCATTCAATTCATGTATAGTAATAGCATATGATGCAAACACTTTATTTGTTTAAGTAACATAAATATTTGCCGTAAGTTTCAAGGTCACAGGTTAAAGTGAATGCAAGTAGTACCAGTTACATTGGAAATGGTGATACATTTAAAACGCAGTAGTCCCCACAATTTCGAATGTAAACATGCAAACGTGTTTGCATTGTAACGTACAAATGCCGCCAGCTGTTTTATTGTGGATGATGCTGTATGTGTCCTCTAATAATGTCGCATCATTGCTTGATGCGAGAAATACCTGATGCTATCACATGACAAAGCAACATATCAAAACACTCTGTAAAGCATGTTTGTTGGAGGACAGCATTGGTATGGGAGTAATCATTTTCCTGTTAGAAAGTACTTCCTGGAATAATGAAAAATAATGGTAGCACAACTGGATTAGTCACCAGGCTACATACCGTTTTGTTCCTAGCCATCATCTGACCTATTTTTAACCAATACATGGTCATTACTGTCAATCATATAGAAACTGTTCTTATCTGAGAGAAACTCTTAATCAACTCTTCTATCCCGTTGGATGAACTGTAGAATAATATTATTGAAATCGCAGTTGGCAGTGTTTTAGAGTTAGTAGTATGAACATTTCAGGAGGTCTTGCTTGAAACTGTTCCTTCGGTAATCGATTTGATAAAGTTCATTGTGGGACCACTAGGTCAAGTTTGTACAAACAGAAGCTCGAATGTTTTCTACCGATGCAGTACGATGCACTCCCATATAAAGAATACGGTGAACTTCTCAATAGCGGCTCGTACGAAACAGGGTCCCAGTCTTCATCAGAGAGTTCGTTCCCAAGACCACTGTTGCCAATAATCATGGATAAGGAATACATATCTACCTTTTCAAGTCTTTCAACAATATTACGAAACAAAAATCCTGCTTCACGTAACCCTATTTCACGACAGCGATTAAAACTCAGCAAGCTGCAGATGCCTTCTTCTTCATATATTTAAAAAGCCTCTCCTTGAATGCAATAAAGTTAAACATTTCTGGCCTTCTTAATCTCTATTAATGTAGCTGACATCGACCAGTCGGGAAATTTAATAATGCTAATTACATAAACATCAAGCATTTAAAACCAACTGGATTTGTATTATATTGTAATTTCATTAATAGTAACTTTACTAGCGGGATTTTTATTTGCTTAGCGTGAAGTTTGAATATACATCATATTTCAGATGGTCAAATACGCTTCCCAAATTCCGTTTATTTCGCACCATTTTGTCTTGGCATTGGGATTTGTACATAATATACACTCAGGAACATTGAAAATAGTTTACCAAGAAGGAAACTTCGGATTCAAATGAAATTATTTGATACACATAAGGATGAAGTTGGGAGATTCACTTGATCCCAAAATCAAGAAAATTAAACAGATACAGTGTGTACAGTTAGACAAATACTGTACAACTTCAATAGCTCGTCGAATCGCTAACTGCTACAATACATGTCATAACATTGTCAGGCATAGAGTAGTTTAGACTTCGGATGTTGTCCTGAAGTAGTCCCACAAAATGTGGAGTTAACTTGAATAATCACTTTCAAATCATGTACAAATTAACACGGTGGCATCTAATGTTTCAGCTGATGATAGGTGACCACTCCGAGGCGCTGACCGGAAATAGAAAAATTTGAACATGATGTAGAAGTCTTAAGCTACTCCAGCTGTAAGAAAGGATGAGAATTATGTTGCTGAAAATGTTCCCCTGGACGAGCTATTTAGGAAAACTCCCATGTTGGGCCTAAGAAAATCATCAACATAACACTGGTCCGTTAACATTATACAAACCAGAATTAGAGGTGAATCGATATTATAGGCTATGTAACTCCTGACTACTATGTCTACTACTCGCTTAGTGTGCCACTCGACAGCGTGGGTGGAATTGTACCGTTCACCAAGATGTAATTAAATTAATGATTAAAGTATCATAATATGCATACATATACCGTTTTTTCATTGAAAAATTGTAAGTCAAAACACAGAATCTTGAGTCTATGATAACAAATGAAATGCAGCTTATATACTTATTTTATAAAATATACTTATGTTAATATGTAATAAATATAGTATGTTTCGGAAATATGCAGTTTTAATACAGATAAAACACTCACTTTAATACTGATTATTCTTACACAGAAATTCGTAAATAATATATTAAATATTAAATAAGCATCACGTTAAATAATATAATAAAACTTATCTTTTAGTTTGATAAATTTATCTCAATATTCATTTAAGACATTTATGATTCAAATTTAGCTGAATCTACCCATATCTATTCATCATGTTCTCACATCATACGCAAAACCAATCTCAGTAATTTAAAAATTGTTAGATATGAGACTTACCTTTTGCATGACCATCTGTTAGTTGATAGAATTAAAGAAATACACACACATTTTTCAATGACTAAAATAATGAGACTAAGAGGTAAAAGAAATTACCGCACCAGAAGCAAATAAGTTTCTTCAAACGTCAATTAAATGAAGGAGTTTTAAAAATAAATGTGTTTAAAACGCATACGTTATGTTTTTTTATTCGTCACAGCAGTTTTACTTTCCAAAAACTTGCTTTAAGTTTGTATTTTTTTTACAATTTGTCTATTCCAAGGTATAACAATGATGATAGATTTCAAGTGCATTTGACAAGGGGAGCTCTAAAAGTGCTTTAAAAAGAGAGTCCATCGGTGAATTTTATGGCTTTAACCGAGCAACATGAGCCTTTGAGTTTGACAGGACTGGCAGATTCACAGAAAAGAAATCTAGCAGAGCTGAATGGAGACATTGGGCAAACATAACTGAGAAACTGCGATGAGAATATATATAGATATTCTATTCTAAAAAAAATAAGAAAATTTGAGATATTTTTTTAGAGTTTTAAACATATTTCTTCAGAAAAATACCAATGATCTAAAAGTTAGGAAATTCAAAATATTTGCCATATCTATTTTTCAAAATATTTCAGAACTTTCCATATATTACAAAAAATAAAATTAAAGTTTCTGCAAAAGGAAATATTTACAGTTTCCTTGTCACTGGATAATATTTTTTTCCAGAAGTAAATGTAAAACTTTTAGTTGAAAGATAATTTGAAAAAAAGTAATTGTACTTATCAATATGTGTATAATTTTGCGGAGAGCACTACAAAGAATTTTATAAAATTGTTTTAAAATATTTAATATTATAAGAGTTGAAGAAACTGCATTATGTAAAATATTATATTAGTGATAATTTTTAAACGTAACTGATTATTTGAAAATGATGTTTCTTCTCTGTAATATACATTTCATGTGTATTTAAATAATATCTACTTTTTAATAAACAGGAATTTTTATTAAAAAATACTTATAAGATATTATTTTAAGACGTGAATGAGAAAGCATTTAAGGAGTCAAGTAAATACCGAGCTGCATGATTTTTGCAAACAGTGTCATATTAATTGTTGAATAAAGCATTTATTTTCAAACCAATGGATAATATGTAATGTATAGTTAAGAAGCATATAATGTATTTGAAAAAAACATAATTAGTAATTCATTCGTTTAGTGCAATTTAAATTCGCATACAATTATGCCTTAAATTCGTAATACAATTTATGCCTTGAATGAGCATAGGTTTTTGAAATCATTATTATGACTTATTATTATCGATTAAAATTTTGTATTATACTTCAAAATGTAAAATAACAAAAAAAAAAAAAAAAAAACTCTGCATTGTTTCGAAAATAAGTTATTTTACTTTAACGTGAATAATGTTTCAATATTATAAAAATGCTAACATTTCCTTTTATTGGCTAAAAGTACATATTTTGTTTATATTTTTAATTCATCTATTTTTCTATTGTATTTGAATTTGGAGAGGGGAATTTTAATGATGATTTCAATATAACTAAATTAACTTAACTAACTATTTTTTGCTTATAATACATGCATTCCTGACTAATTTTTAAAAAGTTTTGTTGCAAAAAAATTATATATCATTTACTTAAAATTATCAGTAATTTAAAAACGTTCTACAAAGTAATGCAACATTGTAGCAGATTAATGCTAATGAAAATAAAATAAAAAATATCAATCTCTTGTAGCTGTCTGAATTATTTCATAAATTAGTATTTTAAGGACTAAAGTTTCAATTTTGTCTATTCCGGAAAAGAATGAAAAGATATTTTATGGCATATTCACTCAAAAGTTAATTGTAGCAAAAGAGAGACAAAAGCCAATTCATACTCTTATACTTGCTCATTTCTTTACATTGGCTACTAAACCGAACTTAGAACAGTTTCACTGAGCACTTAACATAAAAGAAGCTCCGTTTTAAGATCTTTCAACATGCTCAAGATAAAAAGTGGAGAAGTACTAAAAGTATACTAAAATCTATGTGCCCTACTTTTAACTAATGCACGCCATTTATATTTTATTCGACAATAAAATTGCTTTTGTGTCTTGTTCAAAGCAAAATAAAAGAATATCTTTGAGCATTTTAGAAGGAAAGAACTCTTTCTGTTCGTTCGGAAAAAGATGAAACTGTACGATTCGTGCAGCAAGTGAAAAAACGAAAAACAAAAATATATTTTGTGTATGTTTTTCTTGATCATAATTCTTGTTCTGTCACGTACTGAGGCCAGGCATCGGACGCGTCTTTAGAAATGATGAAAACGGACTCGAAGGGTTTGGGATTTTATACAAATTGCAACATTGGGATTTTATACAAATCGTTTTATAACATCAGCTCCAGCAACTCTAGAATTCACTTTTTTAATCCTAATAATATGCATTTTCATATGATTACCTAGCAAATGCCATTTTAACTACCTTTAAGAACACACCAATATTAAAAATATGCGCCTTTGATTTGTCGCACATTTAGTAATATAAATTAAATTTATCTTGAAAGTATGTTTTAAAATATAATTCTTAATTTAAATTGTTCAAAAAAGGCTATTTAGTTATATATTTTAAATTTATTTTCCGAGAATCCTACAGCATTAAATTTATGAAAAAAAAAATCTTTTTCTTATCTTTCACGAAAATAATTTGTTTCGAAATATCATTTAAATTTAAATTTAGTTCTATGGATCTGTTGAAATAGTTGAAGTATTTATCAATAATATTATATTATTTTGATAATTATTTTAGCTTTCCTAAATGTTTCGAAAACACAAATCGTGTTCGGAATTTGTCTTTTTTTATTTTCAGAGTTTTATACACAGTTTCCAGCTTTTCATGCAGTATATCGAAAGAAGAAGAAAAGAGTTAGTATATTTCATATGTAAAATTTCAACATCGAAAGATAAATGTTATGAACCTCAATTTAATTATCAAAGATATTTTTTTATTTCTTTTGAGCAGCTCAACATATTTATTCTAAATATTTCCTTCGATTTAAAATTATTTACTTTATATTATATTGGAAAGTAATTTTGAAGAAAACCATTTTTATTTGAGCATCAACAGAATTAGAAAAACAAATTTATATAAGAGAAAAACAATATTTTTTCGTTTACAGTAAAATACGAAATTCTTTCATGCTTATTTGAATTACGAGTAGAAAAATTTACTTCACTTAACTTGCAGTAAATAACTGAAAATATCTGTAATTAAATGTTGCAATGAATGTACTAGTAATATGTAAAACACAATAAATTTTTCATTCTATGAAATGTAATGTGAAATAAAATTACATTACTTATTTATATTAAGATTTAGGTAATTGAAACGGAATTTAACTGTGTAACTGAAATAATTCATTACTTTCACTAAATATTTAAATTAACAAAAATTAATGATGTTAATTTGTATAAATAAAAATTATGAATAAGTCTTTGATTATTTCATAAATAATGTACTGGGAATCATTGAGGCTTTTGCCATTAATACCAGTACTTTCAATATTTTTTTTTATTTATTTTTAAAACATTTTATAAACTTACAGCAATTCTTGGCAACTGAAAATAAGAAAAGTGAAATATTTGACTACGAAAACAAAATTCATTCCGAATGGGATTTCGTGCTTGCAAAAAAAGTAATAATAATTAGCCATGAATTAAAATAAAGTTGAATGAAGAATGTTTTTATTGGATACATTCTATCTAAATTTCAAACTGTATGTTCAATTAATCCTATATTTCACCAGTAAATGAATTAAAATAGGGGTACAATCAGAAAATTAGGTGAACCTTCTCTCAGAAAAAAATTTTTCTATGTACAACGTGCAAGCAATTAGTTACCATTTTAAGAGAAGTTCAGGTATTTTTTTTTCTTTTTATAAGTCACATATTAATAGCAATATAAGGGGGAAACAAAGTTGTCTACTTGAGGCTTAAGCAAATTTTAAATTTTTTAAGTTTAATTTATTAAATATAAGTAACTGTTAAAATATATATTCATTCAAAAGAAATAATTGACAAGAATAAATTTAAAAACTTATCTGTCAGCTTCTGTTCTCGGTGAATTGTTTGTTTGTGTTAAGGAACGCAGAGTTGGCTATCCTTCTAAACACCTTTACATATAGATTCTTTATAAGACTTAACGTATGACAAATAAAGGAGGTATAAAGAAATTACGAATAAGTAACTCTATAGACAAAATGATAATGATTCAATAATAATTTTAACATTAAAATGCAATCATAATGAGCAGGTTGTTTTTCAGTTATTTTTAACGAACTCCAATAAGAGCGTTTACTGTCTATAGAGCTAATAATATTCTCTGAAATATAGATAAATGAAAAACAGACATCTACGCCAAGCCTCTCAACGCAAGTCAAGCTCATAACTTGTAAATGTGAAAGCATCTACAATATTTTCAGCTGCCATAGAATCTTAAATTATTACCGGTATATTGAATTAAAATCTGTGATAAGCTTAACTCCGTACACTTATTAGCATCCAGCGATATATTTAAAGATAACATAAAACACACGTTTCCAACACGATACCCTTCAGAATACTATAGATTCTCCTTCTAATATTATAATTTTTATGTAAAATATGAACTGTTCGTGTAGTTTAGTTTGGTTTGCAAATAGCATGTGTGTTCAAAAATCATTTCATGCATTTTTTTTTCTACAAATGCATCAAATAAATTGTTCTGAAGCATTGTGACAAACGATTAGGTACGTTAATTATATTTTAAATTTTTATTTATTATTGTTTACCGAAGTGAATTATACCAGTAATGCAATTAGTATTGGGTTATTTTATTTTTGCCAAGTTTGGTTTAGATAGTGATTTATAAATAGATAAATACACCCAAACGGCAGATACATCAAATAAAGATCCTTAGTTGAAAAAGTGAACAAAGAGTTTTAAGGAAATAGGGTATTACAATTATCACTCTTTTATACAATTAATCAAACCAAAGCCGATTCGCTTTGGTATAAATTTTGGCCAATATGTGATGAAAAGGGATACTTTAATTTTTACTCATTTTATGCTGAGAAAAATGTAACCAGAAAAGAGAGCATTTAAGTAATATAGTAGGTTTGTTAATGTTATCTGTAGTGGAAAATTCCAAAAACTAAAGTATTTATTTTAAAAATGTCTTCAGTAGTCATGATTTGTTTTACAAAAAAAAAAAAGAATTTCTGAGCTTTCGTCATAAAAACTGCAAATTTTGGCTACATAGTAGTCAGTTTCAACAAAAGATTTGGAAAAAAATTCCTCTTCGATCGTATGACTTAATTTTCATATTAAAAACGAAATTTTACGTATTAAGAGAGGAATAGTTATAGATATGTTTCAATTGCAATAAATTTAGAGCAGTAGAGCTACTGGCTACAGTATCACGATGGAATGAAAGGGGGGGAAAGCTCAAACGTCAGTTCGACAACGCCGACAGACTTATAACAACAAACAAGGTATAAAAATAATGTATCAGCATTGTCAGGGATTTAGAGAAATATTGCATGACGATTCATGGGAAAAAAAAATTATACTTGCGTCCATTTACCAATATTATTGACACGATCGTTATAATTTTTTCCCTTTGTATAGAAGAATAAGTGATAAAGCAATAACATTGACATACACTCTATAACAAAAGAATAACCGACGCAGCAAGAAGAATTTGACGATGGAGATAAAAATTGGCAGATAAGAAAATTATGTACAGAATCGAACATGATTAAAATTTCAGAAAAATTGAATGATTTACTTCAAAGTTGCAAAGTTATAAAGTAATGAGTTCAATAAGGTGTTGATCCACCTCTAGCCTATATGCAAGCTGCCACACGACGTGGCATAGAGTGATAAAGCTCTCTGATGGTCTCTTGCTGTATTTCTTGCCGAAATTTGCTACTATTATCAAGTAAGATCATCAACATTCCCTGGTAGATACAGTCGCCTTCCCATCATATCTCAGACATGCTCGATTGGAGAGACATCTGGCTGGCAAAGGAAGTGTTTGATAAGTTGAAAGACAGTTCATAGCAACATGTGCCGTATGTGGTCTTGCATTGTCTTGCGGAAAAATAAGGCCAGGGTACTACAAAAGGAACGGTAGCAAAACATGTCTCAGAATGTCGTCAACGTACCACTGTGCTGTAAGTGTGCATCCAATGACAACCAAAGGGGGTCGGCTATCAAGGGAAATGGTACCCCAAACCATAACTTCTAGTTGAGGACCTGTGTGGCGTGCAATAATGAAGGCAGGATCGGTACTCTGCTGTCAGGTATGATTGTCAGGACACAGTTTGAAGTGGGATTTGTCGCTAAACACTATACGTTCCCAGTCGGCATCATTCCAACCTGACTAAGCCAAGCACCACTGTTATCTGTCTCGACAGTGTGCAAGTGTGAGTGGCAGGTGACGTAGCTGTCGGTACGAACGTAGATTTCGCTCTATCAGCTATTTGTTAATGGTCTTGGTTGACATTCGTGTACGTGTCGCATGTCTGATGGTTGATAACGAAGAATCAGGTTCTGTGACAATTGATCTGACAAACACTCTGTCCTCCCGATCTGTTGGGGCCCTAGGTCGACAACTACCATCATGACGTTAAAATCTGCTATTGTCCACCCATTCTTGCCAGCATCTTCTAATCACCGTATCTCTTCAACCCATATGACGAGCAATTCTCCGATTTACCCAACCTGCCTTTTTCAATCGAATGATACGACCCCTTTCAAATCCTGACAGTTGCTCGTATTGAGCTCGAATCTTTCAGCGAGACATTTTTTCAGTCATGGAAAGGTATCCTTAATCGCAATACAGCAGGAAATTTGACCATCAGTTTGAAAATCGTTTTTTTTTTTTTTTTTTTTTTTTTTTTTTTTTTTTTTATCGAGTGTGTTTCAGAAACTGAGATTGCAGTTTCCATTTTCAAGCTTGATATTCTAAGACATACTTTAAAAGGTAAACCTCTTAGCTTTCCAACCCCTTAGAGTGCACAAGTATAGGATAATGTAAGACTTAAGAGAAGAGACATTTTCTAGCAAAACAGTCTAACCAAAGACGATGCTAGTCTATTTCTTGTAAATGTCGCCCTTTAATTATACTGTTATAAATGTAATGTTCTTTTCTGTATTTTTCATTTTATCAAACATCATTGTAAAAACTAAATATTTAAACTAAATAAATAATTTTTTATAGAAAAACGACTTTGTTCCCTTATTCGTCCAGCGATCTGTTTATATCTAGAGTTTCAAAAGTCCTCATACAGACAATTTTTGACTTTACAGTTCAGAAACAACAAACATTACAATTGATTTTATAATAATGATGAAAAGTACTTAAACCTTAACGGAGAGAATTTTGAGCTAACAGTTACTTCAAATGCTCAAAATATCTGCTTAGGAAGGCAAAGGTAAACTCGTTTTCCCATATTTTGAGAAATGAGTTTCAAGATGTTAGGATTAATTTTTTGCACACTTTTAGTAATATAAAAAAAATACTGAATATCTATTGTTTGGGAATTATTTATTTCTATTTTATGAACTTCGAGTTTTAAATATCCCACAGAAACAAAAGTAAGAAAATACTTAGAACAGGAAAAAGAGGTACCAAAGATTTCTTCAGATGAATCGATCGCCTTAAAAATTCGGGAAGCATGTCTATAGTTTTATTATTCGTGTGGCATATTGCAGAGTCTACATTACACCAACAAATTCACTACCCTGACCTAAACATTTTTTTTTTTTTGGGGGGGGGGGTTGTAATGTTTATGAAAATAATCCACAGACAATATATATTCTGAAATTTTTCATTATTCAAAAGATAAAAGATGTCACTTCTAATGTCTTGTATCGCATTTCTCAAAATATTCGTAATATGTGATTTGACTCCAAGAACAGAGCAGTCATTTTGAATATTTGAGGTAAATTTAAACTCATAATTTTTCCGTTACATTTGAAGTGTTTTTTTACCATTAACATAAATATTATTGTCGTAAAACTTGTTATTTTTATATAATAAATTCTCGAATTATTAGTTAGGAAACTTTTAGTACGCCTTGTAGATAAAGCTTTTGTGAAAAAATCGAATGAGAAAAAAACAAGGTTACTTTTTTCAGTTGCTGTTAACCAATATAACTCAAAATGTCATTTTATGATAAACTTTTAACATAAAAAAACAAAATGTTGAGCTAGATATTGAATTATACAAATAATTAAAAACAGCTGTAAATCTCATAAATTATGTGAAGTATTAAACGTGTGAAATTTACAACTGTTTTGAGATTTTTTGTTCTGCTTCAATGTCTATTTCAACATTTTGTACCTTAAACATATACATGCTACCCAGCAATTTTTGAATACATGCAATACAGAATCAAGTAATAGTTAAAAAAATGTACTTTCTGTTATTCTGTTATGAGTCAAGCAAAGAATTTTTATTAACTAGGTATCGTGCACGTCATTAGGAGTCATTTCTTGTAAAGTGAAGTGAAAATTTATGTTAATATAATTTCGCTGTTTTCAAAGAGAAGTGGAAGAAGATTTTTTTCTTCCAAAATTACTAACTTTCCTAACTCTATATTTTATTTTATCATTCCACTAATATTGATCAAATCATCGTAATTGCAGCAAAACAAATATTACTTTTAATTGGAGAATCTTGATTTTTTCTGGAGGTTGAACTCCTTCTGTTTTTCTTGCTTTTAAATTTTAAATTCAATCCTTTCAGTAATGAACATAAAATGATTTTTGGAATATCCTTATATATATATATATATATATATATATATATATATATATATATATATATATATATATGTTAAATTGAGGTTAATATCCTGTTCGAGGGTATTATATACATAGCCACATTTTATGTTCAAAGTCATGTTATGCTGTTCCTGTAATGCTATGTCTTAACTGTAGGTTGATTTCTGAACCATTTATAATCATTTTAGATTTTTAAAAAAAAGCACACATTCTATTTATAAAATATCATATTCATCAGTAAATTTTTTGTAATTGCATGGCTTCTTCCGTTGAATTTTGGATCTTAGTGTTTGTTCTTAAGGTGTACTCACTAAAAATTCAAGTCCTTGACCTTTTTGTAAGCCGACAAATTCAAACCTCTCATGTGATTGATGAATTTCTTTGTAATTTTCCTGTCATTAAACAGCTTCAAAAATATTCTCAATGCCAAAGAATCACTGCAAATTGATGATAGAGAAATTCTAATTTACCGTTTTTAAAAGATTCTTCATATTTTTTTTTTTTATTTATAGAGGATCTCTAAACTGAACGAATTTAATATGGTTATAACCCCTACTGGTGTGGTCACTTTCTCTCACCTATACATACATAAAAATGATGAAGAACGTGATTGAATTTTTCTCGATCATGATGTATGAATGGAACGAGGGAGGTTTGGAGGAAAGATTTGTCCATGCAAAATTCACTGAGGCCAACCGTTCACTCATTCCAACTTTAAAAAAATGTTTTTTAAACACATTAGCATTTGCTTTTTCCTCGTGCGTTTCAGACATTTTTTTTTACTTGATGTTTGATTTATTTTCTGTATAATATGTGACAGTATTCAAATTTAGGGGATTCGATTCTTCTAATTGATCAAACAGTAAATTTTTTATTTTTATCTAGTAATATTTTTAATTATTATCTTTCAATTTATATAATACTTTCGTATGGATGAGAACAAGAATTTAGTGGCAGAAAAATTACAAAATGTGAAGAAATGAATTTTGGAATATTACCACGCCGGTCTTTAACAATTTCAGTACTTTTGTGCCATTTTCTTTATTCCTCAAAAACTTTTCAAAATCTAATTTTATTTTGTTTTAGTTATAACTGTAGCACCTTTCTGGCCCCTTATGCTACTATAATTTTATAATTTTTATCACGATCTAGTTGTTGATATCTTGAACTTTCTTGACAGGTGTTTTCGAGCTAATTCTATGTATATAATTTCATTTCATATTAATTGTTTTACAATTTGCGATGTTATTCATCACATATTTTGTGTTGCGATGTTATTCATCACATATTTATAACGTTTTACAAATATAACATTTTATTGTTATATGAAGCGAATAATATTTTAAATAGTTTTATAAAATTCCTACTATTAGTTCACACTCTCCCTATATATATTTATATATCTTGTTCAAATTTTCAATTGTTAATAAAATACTTTTTATTCATCCACTCAAGTTTAAATACATTTTTTAAACTTGTAGTGGAAGTCACTTGATGTTAATACAGTTTTTTCAAATATTAATTCATTAATTAAATTTATTTGGCCCAACCACTTGGCGTGATTTCAAAAATTACCAAACTTGGCGATTTCTTTTTGAGTGAACGTTAAGTCCGAAGAGCGGACCGGAGTAGCCACATTTGGCAAAAAACCGCCAAATAATTCCTGTCGCCCAAGGTGTTTGGACTAAACTGCTTTCCAACCATTTAATTTACCGGATGAATTAAGAAACAAGCCAATGCTTCTTTATTTACCAATGCTTTTACATGTAGTTCATGTTTTAAGTCATTTGCCTTGCTATAGCAAAGTTGATAGATCATAGGCGTAGAATCTTCATGCCTTCGGATCGAATCTCGTCGAAGCAGAATTTTTTTTATTTCATTTTCAAATAATTAATTTTTGTTATATTTGAAGAAAAAAATATCTTATATAAGATATTTAGCAGGATATAAATTTAGGAATAAATACCTTCATTGACGAAGCATGTAGATCGCTGGAAAAAAATTTCTTTTTTCACTTAATATTCCGATTCTGTCATATGTATATACATATTTATATTAATTGTAATTATTTAATAAAAAATAACTAATATAAATTCTTCTTTGTTGACATAAGTAGTAATTGACTTTAATTTTTTTATATTACTTGTTTTTTTATTACTGTGAAATTATTTAATGTTTTCCTTTATTTTTCTTTTCATATAAATATGATTAATATATTTTGAAAATTGATCATATATTAAAAATTTACAATGAAATTATATGAAAAAGCAATTATTTCTGATAGGCACATGTAGTTCAAGTCTTAAAATGGCGTTTTAAGTTAGTTGAAGCGGACAATTATTTTTTACGAGGTATAAGCATTAAAATTGGTTTTCTAAGTTCCTGTTTTTCTATGCATTAGCATATTTACAATGCTACTCCTTACAGAAGTATTTAGGAATCACTTCTATTTTCCTTGTATGTTACATATATTGCAAGGAACAAAATTAGAAATCCATTGTAGAATAAAATGAATATTTAAAAAAAAAAAAAAAAAAAAAAAAAACTTAAAATCATATCAGAAATATAAGGTATATTTTGTTGTATTTAACATATCTTTAATTTAATTTATATCCCTAAAATAATTCAAAACGTCCTTGAAAATCTTACAAAAAGCCTTCATTATAAAATATCATTAAATTCAGGAGAAAAGACACTTTTAAAATTTGAATTTCTTAAAAAAAGATTTTTTTAAACAGCATCTTCCATTCATCGAAATTTTCCTTTGAAATCATTATCTTGAATAGTCACTATATGTCATTCTATATCATATTTTTAAATGCGTTGAAAAAACTTATTCAAATAGTATCATTGTCTCTTTAATTTCATGAAACTGATTTCGAACTAATATATTTTTAAATGTTTCTCTTATTCACACGCACAGGTATGTATGAAACATTTAGAAAGAATGAAAGTACCCGCAAAGTTTCGAGAAACTATTCTTTGTTCAAAATATGTCATACAGAAATATAATTTAAAGTGTAAAACCAATCCAAATTCTTTTAAGTTTGAATTTTGTCACAAACAGCATTTTCAAAGTTTTAGTAGAGATTTCAAATCTTCAACACATTATATTTATGTAATGTAATTTAATGAAATACTCTCCTGTATTACGAACTTTTTCACCATTCATGCAAACATCTGAAAACTTATTAACTCTGTATCGCCTCAATAAACATGAAAGAATGTTAAAGCGAAATACATTGCAATTTATATTAAAAATACTAACATTTTTTTTAAAAATATTGAAATATGCTAAATTCCTTTTGATGAATTTTCCTCAAATAACCATATTTGAATCCAAAATGAAGATACTGTTTATTCTAAGTAACTAATCAAATATGGGATCCTATGATTTAAAACTAATTAAAATTAGCATTTTAAAATGGAATTTGAACAATTGTTTTAAAAATAATTTCGTGCGATTTCAATATATTTCTGGAAATGTTGTGTATGATTCAGATATTAAAATAAATATACATGTAAAAGCCTTTTTAACTTAAAAGTATAAATTTTAAATTTGTGTATAAAAATCCATGAAAATTTTGAAATTACGCTGTAGAATTTTAAATTTATAGTACTCAGTTCTCATAATATTTAATTAATTTTGGTAGAAGTGATATTTGGCTGATTCATAAACCTTAAATTATTCCAATGAAAGCTAAAATTTACTTTAAAACTCTTCCTTTTACATCCTTCAATATAAGTATGTATGTATGTATGTATATATATATATATATATATATATGCGACATCTTTAAAAATCCACGTAAACATCTACATTTGCATTCCGGAGTTGAAAGAGTAAAGAAGACTAATTTACGGAGTGAAGTCTACTTATTTTTTGTTCGTTAATAGAGAGACCATTTTGCGTACAATTTGGTATTATCCCAGCGTAGGGTCGCCCATCACGACCGAAGCGAAAAGAAGATGAATTTTTCCACCCGCTTCATTACAAAGAAAGGATTTTTTTTTCTTTAGTTCAAGTGGCCAAGGTGTAGGGACTCTTAGGGACTTTAGCCGCCAAGAGAAAGTCTAGTAGGAATATTCACTACAGTTTTGCATGAGTGTGAACAGCCATTGCAGATTTTAAGTGAGTGCGATTGCAAAAATTAAAGTTAAAAAGGTTTGTTATCAGGAAATAAAAATTAACTCTTTACTTTTAAATGGGAGAATGGGAAAATTTAGAAAATTAAATAATTATTCAGAGAAACTATTATAAATTAAAGTTAAATCATTACATATATATAAGTGTGCATGTGTGTTTGTGTGTGTGCTTGTGTGTGTGTGTAAGCCGAAAACTGAGAGAAAGAGACAGATGAGTAATTTAATTAATTCCCTTACTTCTAAATTTGTTTTTAATTCTTTCTTTCAAACTCTTTTTAATTTTAACTCTCGAGTCAAGTGAAGCTTGTTTGCCACGTAACTCCCCAAGCCTCAGTTCGCGAAAATTCCCTTTTCTAGGATATAAAAATTTTAGATATTTCCATTAATAGCCCTTTATCTTGCAATGCAATTTATCATGTAATACAACCTGATTTGGATTCGTTTTCTGTGATGCTTGGTTTTCGTGTAATGAATGATAATTTGTGAAACCAAATTGCCAGAAATTTCAATAAGTAATGTTTAAATAATCAGCATTATGGACTACCATATCATTCTTCATAATTGAACATTAACAAGAGTTTCATTGTACATTTTTTTAAACAGAAGGTAACAGCAATACTTTTTTTCTTAAATTTTTACGATTTCTGTAACATTTATTTGAAGTAAACTGAGTGGCAAAAAAATGCATTTAACTGTTCTTAAAGGAAAATGCAATATATTTGGATACATTAATTTTATTTTATTTCAGTAAGTGTCAGAGTAATTTTTAGTTATTATTAGCTACCCAGTTTATCTTGAATCACAAATTTTAGTAGGAAGTAAATTAAAATAATGATAATTACAGAACTTTAACTTATAGAATTTGGATGACTAATTACATTCTAAGCAATTCTTGTAAACAAAAAAAAAATCTGTAATACTTGCATATCATAGCGAAGTATCTTTTATACTTCTTTTTCGCGCAATGGAATTTATTTAATGTGAAAGACAAGAAATATTTAAAATTAATTTGTCAATGAATTTTTTTTTTTTTCATTATATAATTAAATTGTTTCTAATCGTTATTTATTTATTCAAATCTTATATGTTATTTGGCATTGTAAATATTATTCATAAAAGTAATACTCTTAAATTTCATATATCATACAAAAGTCAGTGTGGTAAATCTTAATTTTATATTTTGTACTAATACTTTTTATATAGAACGATTTGTTAAGAATGAAAAAAAAGTAGATGATGAGTTAAAATTCTATCTCTAATTCAAATTAATTTAAATAACTTTTGATTGAATGTTTTATGCACTGGTTATTCATTTCTATAGAACATTCAAGTTGCCTTAATAGAAAATGTGTAAATTTTCGTAGAAAATCACCTGGATTTTCTGTAATTTTTAAATGTTTATTTTTTGTCAACAATTTGAGGTTTTTTTTTTTGTTACGACCAGTGAATTAAAATATTCCAATTAATTTTTTTAATAAAAAAAATTAGAAATGTTAGCTGTTCAACTGATAAGGTTATAAACAATATGGCCATTTGATTTAGCCAACTCCTGATTACGTCTAAGGTCATAATGTGGTTTAAAAAGAGTGATTGTGATGTATAAGATGCAAATTTAATTCTAATATGCAAAGAAAATTTGTTTGAATATATTGCGTAAGCAAAACATTATTAAAGCAATTCTTTGAGGATGAATCCGTTACAAACAAAAATAATACGTATTTCGAGAATGATAAAAATTAAATGAGGAATTACAATTTTCATCTACGATTTGACCGTTAGTAATAAATATTATTAAAAAGCATACGACTCTATGGAAAAATAATAATTAATAAGCATTTGTGCAAAATATAATATAGTCTACCAAACTAGCCTTCATGTAGTTCTAGATGGACAATAACCAACATGTGAAAAATTGATTGCAAAATTCCTGGACATGGAAAAAGTTGAATAATTGCTCATCAATCCATAAAAGACTATATAAAAAACATAAATAGAACTTGAGTTTTGAGAGTAAAAAGAAATTCAATTATCTTGTTACTGCTCCAATGCTTCGATACAGAAAAAAACATTAATAAGATAAAATCAAAATGAAAAAATATATATATTAAGGAGGAACAATAAAATACTAAAAATTAAATGTAAGGAATTCCCGAACAATATGAATTAAAAAGTTGAAATAGGAATTAGATCTAAGAAGTGGATCCGAATAATTTTCCATTTTGTGTCGGATAAAAATAAGTGAAGTTCTTACTATAAATTAATGATTCTAGTTAAATATGATGCACTGAATTAAATTTTTAAGACAATGTCTGATTCATTGCAATATAATATTAAATCTACACATTTATAATTTTATTATTAAATACCTGAAACTTTCCTACTAAACTAATTGAATTTAATAAACGCTTCGTATTTATTTATTTTGTTATTCCCTCATTTATTTAAAATTCGTAATTTATTTCAAAAAAATTTTAAGTTTTCCTTTTTTTGGAAAATATCTGTCTTCGAAAGCTAAATTTGTTTAAATCGTACAAGTAATTGAATTTAATTAAGTATTTGCATTGTTTTGTATTGGTGAGTTTGTGATATTTGTTTAAAAATTTTGATGAACTCAGCTTTCAGTTTCTTCTTTCAATAATTAATAAATTTTTCGTAATGATATATGAAGTAGTTTCAAATATTTTAATTTTTAACAAAACGTTTTAATTTGTTTGAATGTAATTGATACAAATAAGTTAGCAAACATAGCATCAAAGATTTTTTTAAAATTTTAAAGAAGTAAAAATACTCATTTAAGGATTTTTTTAGTCTTGCTTCTTAGGTAAATCTAATATTATAAAATAACTTTTTAAAAAGTTTTCTTAAAGGTGTGTTAGTTGTTCAATCACAATATTTTTCACTAGCTTTAAATAATTTGTTAAACGTTACTTCCTTTTAATATTGGTTATATTTTTATTCTTAGTTACAGTTTTCATGCAATACATAGAGAGTTTACAATTGCATTAATTATAGTTCACAATCATTTCCTAACAATTTAAGATAAATAAAAAAAACTGGAAACTCAAAGGGAAAAGATCCATTAATTCAGAAAAAATGCGATATAATGTTTCTTGATATCAAAATTCTGTTAGGAGTTATTTCAGAAATTATTTTAATAAAGTAACAGGTTAAGTTTATATACAAAAGTAAACAACTAGTAATCCCCCCCCCCGTACAAAGAAACCATGAGACATGATTAAATTTCGAATACTTTCAAAAGAACATTATTTAGCTCATGCTACCAGTTGCTCTTGAACAAGAAAAAAAAGTATTTACCACAGGCCAGAAAAACACAGCACAAATTGGCGTGTTCCAATTGAAGAATTACTCTTAATATAGCCAATGCCAACATATCAAATGTAACTATTTATTAAATTACGAAAATATACATAAATGGAAAGGTTTAAACAAAGAATTTGTTCTATTACTTAGAAAATTGTTAGATGGTAAAAAAATAAATTACACGTAAATTATAAACTAATATAAGGGAAGGAACAAATTTCAACAAGAAATAACTGCAAAATAAAAAACGTATAAAATTATGAGTAAAATGATCCAATACTAAAAGCTGAATTGATATATTTCAGTACTTCTATATGCTCTAAGCTCAAACGAATTACAAAATAAGAACAAGGTTTTATTTCATTTTGAATTCAAAATTTACATTGCCAACTTAACAAAGTTTACTTTCGCAAGTACAAGCTGTCATGAAATTTATTCTAAAATAATGAAACAGTGTAGTAAAATTAGAATACTTTAAATTATAATTATTTTAAAATATTTCAAACTGTCTAATTTATTTATTCCATTACCTCAATTTTGATGTTTCTACGTGAGGCCGACAAATAAATTGTTCAAATACGAAAGAAAAAATAATTGTTCCAGTTGAGCGAAGTAGAAAAATTTTAATGTAATAAGCAAAAACAGTTATCCCCTAGGTATTAAAAAGTAAATTTTCTAGTTATAATTATAAATGAAAGATTAATATTTGAGAGACCAAAAATTATATACTATATCGCTCATAAATATTAACTAAACATACAAATGATTCTGAGAAAAATAAAAATGTATCAAATATAAGATAATTGGTAAACAAAATATGTTGCTGACTTAAAATTAGTATTTTAAATCGCTAAGGAAATTAAACAAAAAAACAGATATTCCTGAACACATACAGATAGCATTTTCAATGATTATACGAGCAATATTATCAAACGTTAATAATGTAAATAAAAGTAAGATTCTATTTTTAGAAACATCGGAGAAAATGATATTAATAAATAACAATAAAATTCTATAATACAATCAAAATTTTGTAAGTAAGAGTCTTGACGAAAATGAGATCAGATGTACCGATAAAACAAAGCACTCAGTAAATTGAACTAATTAAGTTATTTTAGAGGAGGGTAATTTTATCGAAAGAAAAACAATTAAACGGATTATGGTATCCAGATATCAATTAGTACCACAGAAATAAATCGAGTGATAATCGAAACTGTTATTGCATGTTTTTTATAAATATTATTAATAATAATTATTATAATATATTATTATTTAATGAAAATATACCAAAAATTATGAAAAAAATGTAAAATTTGAATAAACAAAAGTACTTATTGAACAATGCGAGGCTTTATAGGCTTAAGATCATACACCCCAGCAACTAGCCCCCTCTGGAAAATACATAAGTATCTTGTTTGGAAGTAAACAGTGAAATTGTGAAATGTGACAGAAGAAACTGCCGGAAGACATTCTTTTTATCCAATCCAGTGCAATTTGTTAGAGAATAAGTAATGTAAGCTCCAGAAAAGTTACTGAAAACACGAATATTGTAAAAGGAAGTACTGCAAAAAAGTGCTAATTTGTAAAACTTCTGTGCAAATATAACTAATTGTAAATACATAATTGTCGGATTAAAATTTTTTATAAGAATAACAATTCTATGTTACTGGATTACTTGAGTACTACTAACAAAAAAATTTTAAGATAAAACAAGAAATATTTCTAATTACATCTGGCTGAGAAAAACTAACAAAACTACATAAAATGTTCCATTTTAATGTCTTATCAATTTTTTTGTAAACATATTTATCGTATTATTCAGATTAAAGAAATATTGAAATTCGGAAAAACCATTTGCATCAAATTCAAAGTCATTGAGAAATATTTTAAAAATTAGTGATAGTTGAATTTTAAGTAACTTTTAAAATGAGCCAGTTAAAATACTAAAAAAAAAATCATTACCATGCTATGAAATTGCTTACCTTGTGTAACAAATGGTCTTTTAAGGGGAAAATACTTTTTAATAAATTTTATGATACAGTCAATGGTATATTTGAGAATTTCTTTTGAATGAAAGCCGTATAACAGTTATTTAATATCTGTCACTAGAGGTAAATAATACTTTTAATTGGTTATATACATTTTAGATATAATATGAAATCAAACCCTAAGAATCTAATTGTGTCAAACATTTTTTGTCAATTATGCAAAACAATGAGGCATTATTTATTGTTTTATTGTTTCTAAATGCATTCGATTAAAAAGATTTATTATATTTTTAATAATAATTATTTATAACTAAACGCATTTTTTTTTCAAGTAGTTAATCCTATCATAAAATCGATTCTCTGAAACATTTAATTAAATATATGAAATCACCGCTTTTCAAAAAATTGTCTTAAAAGATGAAAAGAACCTAACTTTATAAATTGAATTCAAATTTGTTAAATTACCGTAAAAAACTAAGCGAAAATTAAGTTTTCCAGTGTTCATTTTTAATCTCTTTTTAATGCATCAACTGAACATACAATTATACTTTTTAACTTTAGTTTACTTAATTAATGTGTATATCACACGTTAAACTTAATCAAACAAATTCTGAAAGTACTTTTTAAGGAGCTGATTTTTAGTGTAATTTGAAGGTAAATTACACACACACACACACACACACACACACACACACACATATATATATATATATATATATATATTATAAAAAATTTTCAAATGTAGTACATTCACATTCTTATTATCTCTAAATAAAAATCAATCTACAATTTCTAATTATTGACCAGATATTATCCGTAATAAGCGCATGTCTTCACTTGATAGAACTTGATATTTTACGGCATTAAAATTACATAATAAATTTAAAATTTAGATCTATTTTCTGTAGGGAATAATTTATCTATTTGTAAAATAATTATTGATACAAACACAACAGTAATTCTGAGTTGAAAATCGTTTAAATTAATCGTGTTAACCTATAAGATATTTTTAAAAAAATGATGTTATAATGTACTCCAAGTTTCTAGTAATAATTTATGTTAATTGCTGTAGAGAATTTTTCTGAACCTTAAAATTTATTATTTAAAAAAATATGAAAAAAACACAGAATCAGATTAATTATTCTCAGTTGAATAATTATTCTACATTTTAAATGAGTTTCTAAGAAAGAAATATAATAATAATAATAACTATTTATTTAATAAATTCAAGTAGTAGACACACACGAGAGACGTGATAATGTTACTGACACTTAATTCGCCGAGTTTTCCACACAATGAAATGAAAAGATTTTTCGCGTTTGCTCATGATACTTTCAGGATTATAGTAGATATACTTCACGATAACTGTACTTTCGAACGCACAATATTCGAACCATGTCCTAAGTACACGAAAGTTCAAATTCCTAATTCTAGACAGCATATTTCAGTAAGGAAACATATTTTACACACACACACGTATATATATATATATATATATATATATTATTACTAATAATACTGGGTGATCTAAATTTATCGAACTGGAGATTTGTGAATTTATAGTGCAAAACAACATTCGTTGCAATGGTTATTTTTATGCTAATGGTAAAAAACCACATTCAGCGCATTTTTTTTTTTTTTTTTTGAGCCAACGTTTACAATAAATGTGCAATATAGCCGCCTTTTTTTAGAAAGTAAAATTGAAATCTTGTATTCATATTTCGAATAAAGCTTTTTAAAATGCTGGGAGCGACTCGTATTCTTCGCGCATTATGGAAATTTTCAGGTAGTCTGTTGGGGGATTATTTTCTTAAGCTTTGTTCATTAGATATCCATTCAGAAAAAAGTCAGCCAAAGCTCAGTATGGATTGAACGCAATGTGGCATACAATCAATGAAATCATGAGCATGTTTCAGTATTTTTTTGACTATCTGTTTATGACTAGTTATTGCTAAATATTACGCAGAATATGGAGGATAAAAATTCAGGAATACGCGTACTAGGCTCTTACCAAGTAAACAGAACAGTAAGGTTTAAAAATATTACCATGATATATGAAAATTTCTCACAGAAAGCACGCGAACATACAAACTAGACATGCTTTGAAAGTTTTTTCCGGTTAACACAATCAAATAGTTTCCGATTTGTATTTGTTTTAATTAAAAAAATTTTAAAAATGAATAAATAAAGTTTGGATACTTTTTAAATAATATCTTAACACATACACATTTTAAATTTGTTTTCTTTCTTAACATATTTTATGGATGTATATCTATCTGTATTATTTAGATTGTTTATTAAGATAGCGAAACGTATTTTTATGCGGAATTTGGGGGGGGGGGGAATTTAAAATATATTAAACATCAGAATTCTTAGTAAATCTGATTTTCACCAGATGGCAGCACGGGGATTAAATTTTGTTCTGAAGTGGTATAAAATAATTAAGCTAGTCTTGCACATAGTAAAACATAGTTTCGTTTTTATTCTATTTTAGAACATTATTTTTAATACAATAAAAATCACTGAATTTCGTCGGGGGCGTAGCTCAGATGGTAGAGCGCTCGCTTAGCATGCGAGAGGTACCGGGATCGATACCCGGCGCCTCCAACCGTCTTTTTAGAACTATTCTACAAGAAATTAGTCTGTAGCTATTCAAGACTAATGCAAAATTACGAACGCAATGCAATCACATTTTGATCGAAATAATTGCAACGAAATTAAAACAGAAGATACCACCTTTAACTCAGTAAAAATGATTTATTAATTTAAATTGTGAAATATTATTATCAATAGATACAAAAATATTTTCGAGTTAATAAGATTATTTAATGAATTATTTATTAGAATCAATGACAATCGGACAAAAGTAACATTCACATCCTGAATCCATTAAGACATCAAAGAATAGTGGTTTCGAATTCCGATGATGCTTCTGAGGGCTCGCTATTTTAACTGATACACATTATATCAGTCCAGGCCTATTCTGCTCATTCGCGTAATGTAATAGTATAGAAAAGAAGAGGCCAGCTCAGGTGTCGTCCTCGTCATTTAACCGAGTTTCAAAATTACTGGGGTCATCACCAACAGCCCTCGTTTGGCTTCAATAAACAATCAATCAATCAAATGCTGTAAAACCCGTCACGTGCAGTAAAGAAGCTCCTGCGGGTTGAAAATGAAATTGCTCTTCAATTTCGGACATGGTGGGGCATGGAAATTAAGGGAGTAGTATACGAACACAAGTGTCAGCCTCGTTACTTGAGTTTTGAGCTACGAGACTAATAGCTGACATATAACGTTTGTACAATATTAATACAACCAAAAAATAGAATATTACTAATTTTTTAAGGTTCACTCAATTGTTTTTGTAGTCTGAAGTATAAAGAAGTATAACAATCTTTTCTACATTTGTCATTTATGTTTCTGAATGAGTGATACATTTAAGAAATAGTTGTCTGATATTAATAAGTTAGTTTACACAAATCGTTAAAAAATACAAAGAGATTTTTCAGTGTGTTGAAAAAAAAGACTTGAGTACTCCAAATAACTAATTAATACCACCAAATTTCTACTTATTAAATTTTTCATAGCATGATGCTTGAAAATTTTGATCCTCCTTCTGAACTGATATTTGCATTTTTGAGCTTGTTATATCACAATTCACACTAAAAAAAAAAGTTTTTATTTCGAAGTTATGCACATAAAATTGCTCCGTTTCACTGCATAAAAGGATAAAAGAATTTATTTTAGAATTTGCTTAAATCTAAACTTAATAATTTTTTTTTAAAATTGAATATTAAATAGGAAAAAAAAATATTGCCTATTTGATACCAACAAAAAATTCAAATTAATGACGTTAATTAAACATTAATACAAATCAAAATTTTAATAGCATTAACATTGAAACGGAGTTGAAACTACTAATGCATAATTATTAAGAATCCCAAATTTCATTAATAATTCATTACTACTTAAGAGAGAGAAAGAAAGAGTTCTTAAAAATATTAATCAAATTTCTAATCTTAGTAAAAACAATTGAGAAATTTCGAAGACAAAAATTTCAAATCGAATTGTCGTTAAATATAATAACGAATTATAACTAAGCCGCCAACATTTTCCAATTTCAAAAGACAGTTGTTTTAACCTGAGTATCCAATCCTTTTCTTAAAGAATTTGGTAAATGTAATGTAAGTTTTATCAAGAACTTAAATTCCAAGGCAAGGACTTATTTGCTAGAATGAGATGTTTCGAACCATCTTCCCAGTAGAACCAATCAATTAGTAGTGTCTGTTCTTGAGTAGACATAATAGCCTTTCACGAAGAATGTCTCTTGTCTACTCTAGTGTCTAGAAGTCAATGCCTTTTAACAATAAGAGGGAATGTAAGGATTCTAAGTAAAAATAACTTAACGTCCAAGATTGCATTTGAAGCAAGATTTCTTATACAGCAAATGATGTATTACAAATCCCTTGCATTTTTGTTGTTTGTCTTTCATTAGAAAAGTTATTTTAATTAGTGTAAAATGTTGGACATGAAAAAAAAAAAAAAAAATGTACGTCTTCAACCGATAGATAACTGATTTCATAAAGTTTGGGATAAAATATGTTTTATTTATTAAAGATGAGAGATTATATGTAAAGGAATTTCTTACCTTATTCGAAATTTCTAATTAAAAAGTTCTAGTTCATTAGTAGCAAAATATAAAAGCTTCAGGCATTTTAAAAGAATTCTCTCTTATAAATTATTTGTAGCACATTTACGAGGGCTATTCAATATGTCCTCAGAAAATCCAAGAGCTGGTACTCGTAGCATCGAAAATAATCTGTTTCAGTAAGCTTCATGACTCACTAGACAGTTGTAAAAGTCTCAGTTTCTGGTAATCGTGATCATGACGCTTTCATACCTCTAAAACTCTTCTCGATCGATGATATCCTCGCATTCTAAGGAGCAGATTCACCTTAAGCAAGCTATTGTTTAAATCGTCTCTTGACTTCCTATGTATGATGATGAATCCAGATTTCAATGACGAAAACAAGTCGACGTCTCTGCAATCATATTTTATTTTGGCAGCAAATGACAACCAAATCAAAATAAACATATGAATCAATGTCAAATTTGTTTCGGCTCCGTTTAACAGATGGCTGTACCCAATGGTGACAATTTATTTTAATGATGCCATCTGCCTTCAAAAGCACATACTTTTTGAACCACCCTCATGTAGCATAGTTATATTTCTCTAAAGGTTCCCAATATACGAAGGTTGTCCCCGTAGTAAGAATACTGAATTTCTTAATAATCAGCAAGGTAATATGTTTTTAAAATTCTTCCGAAAACTATTTTCAACGCAACCGCCTTGCTTCCAATGGACTTGAGAGTGCCGAGGAATGAGCTTTATTATACTTTAGTCAAAAGAGTCGTCCAACACCTTTTTGGCCCTTTGACGACATTTGACGAGAGAGGTGGTTGATGGCGTCCCTACCGAATGAGTCCAAGAGTTGCTTAGAAACATTAGCTGCATTAGGACAGGAATTCTGTCATGTAACAAACACACTCTTTTCATTCACATTTCTCTTATATTGACCCGTATCACACTTCGTAAATTCTTAGGGCTCCTCAGTATCGCTCGGCGTTAATCACTTCGCCCCTAAGGCACAAACTGAATGAGAGAGAAAAAAAAACGCTTTACAATCCCAAAATGCAGGGTCATGATTTTGGGCCGAAATAAAGGTTCTGAATTTTTTCTGCTACTTTAAGCTCACGTCATCACTTATACACATTAGTGCGATTCAGGGCCCTGTTCCTTTGAATAGTTTTTATTTCATTAAAAATCAAGAAAGGTGCGTTTCCCTTCGAGAAAAGAAACGGGATCACGCTCCTCAACTCGCAGCTGTCGGGATTCAGAATCGAGACATTTTCGTCGTTTGATGTTTTCGAAATCATGGAAGGAGAGTACAGTTGACCTGGATGTGCCTGATGCGTATCGAAACCTTGATAATTGGGTCCGAAGAAAAGCTGTTCGATTGCTTTTTGTTGCGCTCTTACCAACTAGACCAAAAGAGATGCCCCAATCTGGATAATTATTTAGGCGCTTTGACTTTTGATGTAGTTTTTGAAGAAAGCCGCCTCGCATTCATTTCAACACGGCACTACTGAAAGAGTTTTCAACCGATTGAGACAAATGAACATTTTACTCCCAATATGTGTTGATATTGAAAGAAGTCCAGCTAACTTTGTTGAAAAAATATCTTTCTGAACGGTAGAATCTCAAAACGCATATTTTCTGGACAACTTTTGAATCAGGACCTTTCAAAATGTGACAAGTATACCACTATTCAGGGGTGCAAGAATAACAAGTGCGCGTGTGTGTATGGAGGGAGTCCTTTTTGGTTATGTCTGTCAAAAAATTCTTTTTTTCGTCGCATAGTTTTCTTCTAATAAGAGCAATTGCAATGTAAAATTATTCCAAAACAACAATTTCTGCAACACTTGGGGGGAAATTCATAAACAATCAGATCGAAAGATTTATTTAGAAAGAACAATAATTATGTTTAATAATATTCGACTATTAACTCTCGAAATTGATTATTATAACATATACATAACATCAAAGGGGTGTGATTAAATCATTACAGTACGCGCATAATAATAAAAAACAAAACCGAAATGCGTGGGAAACTGGATTAAAGGAATGAAGTTAGAAGTGGGTACTTAAAAATTTAAGTCATAATATTTAAATATTGAATTAATTATTATAATCCCCCATTGTATGAAATTTTTCATAACAATCTCTTGGGTGTAGTAAAGGGTTCTCAAGTCATGTTGAATTACATATTAATGTTTGTTTGTGCCCTACTCCGATGAGTCTATCTGTACATTTTCGACATTTTTTTTATTTCCAGAGCGTCAAATGTGTAGAGTTTCGTCAAGTCGTTTTCCCTTTTTAAGCGTATCATGTTGATCCTGTGACTTCCTTTCATTTGGATAGTGTCCTCTCACTAAGATATCCAACCACTTTGCATATCCAACCACTGCACACAAACAACCTTATTTTTATCACTGCCCCCACAATTTAGACTAATTAGAAATTAGTTAAATAACGGCATTATTATTTCGGAGGTAAGGTTGCTATTTCTTAACTGTGGGTCATTGAAATTAAGGACAAAGTTTTTTAAAAAAGAAAAATAATTATTAAATATTTTGAAAAGGGACTAATATATGTGTTAGATAATTTAGGTACTTTTTTTGGTGATTCACCAAAAATTCTCATTAAATGCATACTGAATTCTCATAACTCATAGATAACCTATGCATTGCAAGACAGTAATTCTTTTTTTAAAAATGCTGTTTCCCGATTTTAAATACTGCTTAGCAATGTTTGCAATGTATCATTTAAAACATGATATTATCACTGGCTACTTTTGGTTTAATATTTTAAAAACATATACAAATTAGATCTAAATTAAGAAAGAATAAATGTTAAGAATAAAAGTGAAAAATCCTTAGAACTCAGCTCACATTTTTGGTCCCTAATTTATTTATTTGTACCGTTATCTATAATTAATAAATATCAATTCCAAATCAAAGGGACACTATGAACGCTAATCAATTCTTTAAGCCATCGAGATAAAAACGATTCATTATGAATAATGTATGACCGCACAAATGCATTTTTCAATTATCATTCTTTCATTGACTTGCTATGTCAGCCAATGTCCTTCAATACCACTTCTCCGAATCCACCAGACATTTTTTTTTTAATATTCCTGTGCTCTTCTCTTAATCGTTCTGAGCCTTAAGCAAAATTCTTCTTGATCACATTTTTATATGCGTCTTACGTTCCACAAAATGTTTCCCCCTCTTACCTCTATCATTTAATGTCTGTACAGTCATTGGAGCTGGTTTTCGAAGATAGCTTGAAATTGATCGCTGATAAACGAGCTACGTGACCAACCTTCACAATTTTCAATGAAACCTTTAACAGTCTCGTAAAAAAAGGATCCCCCTGGCTTACCTCGGCAACTCTAGTTTTCGTTCATCATTGTAAGTCGATCCACTAAGCTGTTATTTGATAAAGGGTCAAGTTATTAGTACCATGTGCGATTTTGAGTTGCGTAACGGCGTTGAAAGTCTACTGATAAGTTTATCGATTGAGTTTAATCATCGTTAATTCGATTGAGATATGTATCTTAATTGGCCATCGACTGATACAAGAGTCAAAATAAAAAATTAAAAATATTTTAGAGCAAAAAATACGTGCCTTTGTAAAGAATGAATGTGGTCATTAAGCAATTATCTTTGTTTATGTGAGGTAAAATTGTGTAAACAGACAGATTTCAAATCACAATATAACGTGTGCTCTTAAATATTTAATTACGCGGGATATATTATTCGCAAATGAGAATTAATCTTAATTATTAACATTTCAACTCATGCGATGAACATTGTTTTTAGAGTAATTTCCAAAGAACTATATTAAAAAAAAGGATAGGGGTAATAAATATATTTTTATGCAAAAATAAACATCTTCTCACATTTTAATGTTACTTTCGAGTGAAGTAGATGCGATTTTTTTAAAAATCTTTACTAGTGTTTACTAAATCTTTTGAAAATGAACTGTATGGTTCTACTTTCGCCAATGAAGAAATTGAAAAAAAAAAAAAAACATAGATAGACATGAAATACGAGTTTCAACGCTATTTAAAGAATTATTAATTTAAAAAATAAAATCTAAATTCCTTATGAATAATATGTTGGGAAAACGTATTTCATTAATTAAAAGAAGGAGAAATATGAAGTAAAATTATAAATAGAGGGAATAAAATAATAATAGATGGTTCCTTTTTATAAAATTTCTTCAGAAATATGTAACAGTTTTATTTCATGTTTTGAGTACAGTTTTAAAATAATTAGTTCTAATTCTCAAGAATAGAATATTAAGATTCATTCTCAAAAGTAAGGTGAGTTAATAAAAACAAATGAATGTATATACGAAAACGAGATAATTTTTTAAATATAATAATGGAAAATGAGACATATTTTTACATAAAATAAGTTATTTTTCTATTGTTTTTTTAGTAAAATGAATTTCCTCTGCCTGAAAATGAATTATTTAGTTCAGCCATTGTCAATTAAGAAAAATTCGAACCATAGTTTTGAATGAAACTGAATGTTTCAACGCTAAATAAAGTTCTAGATTTCTCATAAATAACATGTTGAGAAAATATATCTCACAGAACATAATTATTAATTATCCCAGTAAATCATTTCCGAAAACTATCTCTAATGTTTGTGTTCTAAGAGATTAATTAAAAGAACTTTGGCGTTTTTTTTAAAAAAAAGAAACTGACTAAGAATAATTTCTAATTTTACTTGAGTGTAGCTTATATTATTTTGTTGGAATATGTCAAAAGTAAACGTTTCTTTTTGAACAATTCAATGGGGTAACATCGAAACATACCAAGCATTAGATTTTTACCAAGCATAAGCTCTTGAAATATATTTGTTAATCAACAGAAACATTTTACTTCAAACGAAAACTACTTTAAATGAAAGGCAGTGCATGTAAATAAACACTCCAGACATATTTACAACATATGAAAAAAATAAAAAAATAACATCATTTATTATTCTATTTTCCTTTAGAAAGAAGAACAAAGAGAACAGGCATAAGTGTGTTGAATTTCATATGTTCGGCAAAATGTAATATCATAGCAATGAATTATTTTTATTCGATCGTAAATAACGCTTCAACCGTTTGATAAACTGGGTGTTAAGAACTCTTGAGTATAGTATAATTAATGAAAAGGGATGGGGAATTAAGAATTATAGAATATTATTATTACTAGTTGCTGGAATTCTCGTTTATCATGTGGGTGAATTGAAAAATATAACAATCCAGCTTATAACATTAAAGATTTTTAACGAGGACCAACTTTTAAACGATATTTTGAGTAATTTTAAGCAACCGCAAATGATAATTAAAATTGATATATTCTTTTTTAAAAGTGAACCAAATTATTTTCCGTGCCCCGTACGAATAGCGTGCGATTAGATCTATAGATTTCAAGATGAAACCACTTTAAAATGTTTAAAAAATTCAAAATTGATATTTTTCAACCCTATTTCGAAAATTGCGAAAAATTAGCTAATTGAAAGGTACAATAATCTTTATTTTATGACGTGTAGTTACAAGAGGTAGCCCGCAATGTATGCAAAAATATCTCTTCAACATTATAGATTATAAAAGTAAAAAAAATATGAAAAAAATAATTATTCAAAATAAAAGAATGAATAATAATTTTCAAGAAAAGAATTTTTTTTTTAAAAAAAAGTTTTTAAGTAAATCGGGAAAAAAAAAACCCGAAAAAACATAAGCAAAGCGGGCAGAAAGTATCTTATACATGCGTAGAGTCGTTTGGTGAATTGTAGTAATACTTTTAATCATGTGTAGTGTTCTAAGTGTGTAAAGTACATAATATGTAAACGTACCAGACTTTAAGAGTATTTACTTTTTAAAATAGACTGGGCAGTAGCGCTGGTAGCTTCATTCGCTTTACTCATGCTGAAAGTATCCTAAAAATAAATTCTTGTAAAAACATTTGATGAAGACTTCTGTCAACTGGACATTTTGATTTCATGAATGTTGTGTTATACCCATGGAATTTTATATTATTTTTTTCACAAACCTACATTACTTCTTCCACTTAGCGCAATAAAATGCACCCGAAACAACCAAAAATATTTAAGGTTTCTGCGGTATTATGTTTTTTCCTCCAATTTTTAAAGTACTTTTTTTTGTCTAATTTAAGATTCTTATGTGACATTTTCGTTCTTTACAAAATATTTAAAATGTTTTCAAAAATCGGGGGGAAATTTTATTCTGATAAAACATAAATTATTTATTGCTCTTTAGGACCTACTCAATTATGTTCAAACGGATATAATAGTACAGATTATATAAAGACAGTGGAAATTCCATAGAATTAACATTACGTTCAGGAAATCAAAATAATTAATTAATTGGTTAAGGGGAACCTTTACGACAGAAAAAAAATGCTACAAATGATACTAGATTTTTGTCATCAAAACCCGGGTCCTTGATAACAAAATAGAACTTTACATTTTAATATGCCTGTTTAATAGTTGTATAAAATATATATTACAATGCAAATTAGTAAAAAATAACTTAGAGTAAAATTTGTGTATTTTGATTTCTGTTTTTCCCTTTTCGTGCGCGCGTCTTGACTATTTGTTACAACGACCTCATTTGACGTTTAGCTCTTTGTCGTTCTAAGAATGCATACGAAGTGTTGAAAGTCTTATTAAATACATTTTATAATTAGCCTAGGATAAAAAGAAATACACAATTTTGAGCAAAGTTGAATATTGTTAAGTGATTTGCTTTCATGGCTTAATGTGAAGGTTACTGGATTGCGGTTTATGTCTTTGAGCAATGACATGAATATGGAAAATGTGTCACCTAACCCGACCCATAATTGACCTTATTACTGAGCCATTTGTTTTCATACCTCTTTATTTGTTTCCATAATTGTTAACGGGGGCGTAGCTCAGATGGTAGAGCGCTCGCTTAGCATGCGAGAGGT
>BMAW01048793.1:0-84417 GCA_019974015.1 Nephila pilipes
CTCTGCTTTCTATACATAAATAAAATTACCTTTTAAAAAAACTGGCTTGCCCACCCTCTTTGGGGCAATCAACACACACCTGTGACTTAACATGTAATGTTAAAAGAAGAAAGAAAATGCTGTGTAATTTTCAATTAATAATTCTGAAATATCACATAATAATATCCACACCTCATATACTTGTAATGAAGAATTTCACAGTCTTTCAATAGCAATATAAAACCTTGTGAAAAAGTAGCCTTTCTGAACAAAATAACTTATAAATTAAAATAGGTTCATCTTTCCAGAAAAGTCTAGTGGACTAAAATGTGTGGCTGTTTATATATCAATTTCAACTCCTGCTTACTATCTTTGCATCCAAAATGATTGTTTCAAATCATCATGAAGCTGATCAATCAGCTTACTGCATCCTTAGGAAGGGGCAGGATGCCTTACACAGCTTGTGTTTGTGCCAGAAAAATATTTGGTGATATATCTAAATGTTTTGTGTATATTTCCAAGAACTGAAGAAATTATTTAAGACCCGAGCAGTTACTTTTGCAGGATAATTCCTGATTTTTTCGTACATAAGTGTTCAAACAAATTATAAATTTCAGTTCTTGCCAGCAGCATCAAAAGTTCATTATTTATAAGGGAATTAAAGCTTCTAATTTTGAAGTGCTGCTATATATCAATATTAGAAGTAAAAAAAAATTTTATATCACAGTTAGTTTTGATGTAATTGGGCTGAATTTTATGTATGAAAAAAAAAATCATTAGTTTGCATTCACTCTTATGTGCTGCAAAGAGTTAAATAAGTTCGAAACATTGCTACATAAAACCATTTAGCAGATATTAAAATACACCATGTCATGTTATCATGACAAAATGGAAAAACTTGTTTTATTTTTGACTTTCCATTGGCAGAATATTGCATCGTTTAACAAATATTCAAATTATGAGATTTTGAAATTACTACCTTCGGTGCAATTTTTTTTAAAATACTAAATGTAATAACATGCATTTTGAAGTTATATTATATTTTTATTAAAATTGTTTTAATTTCTTTTCGAACCCCCCCCCCCCCCCCAAAAAAAAAAATTTTTCGTTATAATTTGTCGATTAGTGTGTTCTATATGTGAATAAAATGTCTTTATTGAATTGCTCCTCTCCCTCTAGTATTTTTTTTTCCTTTAGTATGACTTTTTGCTTGTTTACATCTATGTATTTTTAACCAATTATGACAAAAAGTTATTCTCAAGAATTAAGTATTCTTCATGCATGGTTATTGTTATTACTAAGTTGTACAGTTGGAGATTAGTACATACTAATCGAAATTTTTTTATGGGCTTAAATTTTTAAAATAACATTTTAAGTCAATATTTTTTTTAATACAATCCTAAAACCTTATTTCAATCCTTTTTTTGTTATGAAGTTTGCGTTATGTTCATTTTGTATGTGTAATTAAACTTGACCTCTTCAGTATTCTTCAGAAATTGTTGTAAGAGCAGAAGAAAAAAAAAATAAGACTTTCATTTTGTACTTTTGGTCATTTTTATTAGAAGTTTGTATAAATTATTACCTTTTTAAATAATTATTTTAATATCTTTAAGTAAACAATGGCTAAGAAAGGAATGCAACTTTTCCCAAATTTTCTTTGGGTATCTATAATAAAGATAAATAATCTGCATGTGATATTTACAAACCTGTCTGGCACAGAATTTTCTAATTTTCAGTATTTTCTAATTAACAGGCATTCATATCAATAAAATGTGACAAATATTTAAGCAATTTGTTTTCAATTTCATGCTATTGATTTAATTCAGACAAAATCAACTGAATTGTTTATTATGTATATTCCAGTGAATTTTTAAAATTATATATTTTTATCCAGAAAACTATTGTATTCATTTTTAAGTAAGGAAAAAATTTAATCATGAAGTCTAGGGAATTCAATTTCATTTATATAGCCTCAAGAATCAGTATTTCGCTGAATAAGTTCATTAAAATATGTATATATAAAAACACAGTATTACCTCCCAGTAAGTGACATTAGCCATATCAAACATTTTGTCCCTTACAAGAAGTACTATATATACATATTAATTGCACTCTTATCACTTGATAAAGTATTTAATGTCATTTAAAAACACTTCTAGATTTTGAAAGAAATATCTGACATTTACTCTTACTTAAATGACATTATGATTAAGTGTAAATTCATGTGGGATTTGATAGAATTTTACCTTTGATTTCCAATAACAATTAGCTATAATTGTTATTGGAATAGCCATTGAGAACTTTAGGCACATATGAGTTATTTTTAAAGTGGTATAAGTCCTTTTTCCCCCCCTTATATTGAGTTATTTAATGACTTGCATTTTAAATAAATTTAAAAATATTAACAAAATAAAATTCTCTTATATCTCACTAAAATTGCAATTATCTCTCTCTTTTTTTTTTTTTTTTTTTAAGTCATGCACATCTAAAAAACAGCCTGTATATTGAGAGTGGGTCATTAAAAAGTTTTTACCATATAATCATACATGGCTAATATCTCTTTCCTTTATCTTTATTAAGAATCTGGATTGTATGTCTGAAAAAAATAAAAGGCTATGTATCAACAGTGTTGCTTCTGGGTGCTTAGCCATTTCACCAGCTTATAAATTTTGACAGGAGTAATGATTTTCCTGCCACATCAGGTGAGGAGGTTGGTTGACCTTGTGATGGGGGTGATTTTAATCCTTCATCTGTCAGTCTGAAAAAAACTTTTCTGGTCCCTTTTTACAGTACTGGTATCAACTAGGCCAAAGGGAATTCATCCTCTGGGATTGTTATTAAGGCATTTTAACTCATATCGTTGTTGAAGAGAGCGGCTGCTAAATTAATAGAAATAGTTTGTAAATAATAGAAAAGTAAATTATCTATTTCAGTTGATTATAATATAGACCAGGATTTTCTGATGGAAATCATTGGTAAAAATTAAAATTATATATATATAATTCTCATTCATCGTTAAAAGATGAATTTTTAAAAAAGTTTTATAGAATGCAAGTATCTTGGGATGCTTCATTTTGAATATCTTCCCTTAAATTTAGATATTCTTCTCAATAGTCTATTAAAAAATAATGCATGTAGGCAGCCAAACTATCGTTGATTGAAAAATATCAGGTTACTTAATAAAACATTCTTCAAATTTTTCTAAATGACCACCCAACTGTAACTCATGCAATTCTGTTAATCATTCCGAAATAATACATTTTAAACCAATGAAGAATTTGAAGTGAAGCTGTTGTGTGTTCAAGACAGTTTGTAATATTCATAATTTATTAACAGAGGGTTTATTTTTGCTCAACTTTATTATACTCGAAATTACTTATAAATTATTAGCCATATTTGATACAAAAATTACCCTTAAATATTTTTATCTTGGAAAAAATGTAGCTAGAAAATATATTTAAAAGTTGTGCTTTGCCTGGTCACCCCTTCCCCTGCTCATCTTTGCAAATGTTGACCTCTCTTTAATTTATATCCTGTCTCAGATCTTAGTGATCTAAGAAATATTATCTAACATTTTGTATCAAAAGATGTCACATGCTCATTTTGGTCAGGCAGTTTTGTCGTTTCAGATTTTCTATATATTGTATTAGTTTGAATATAACACAATACTTTTTGTAATCATTTCCCGTTTAAACATTGACTCGTGCTAAGTTCAATGTCTAGGTATTGGAATGTAACTCCTATTATTAGTAGTATGTCCATGCCTTTATTCTACTTAATTTTATTGCCATGAATGTAACCTATGTTAATAATTATTTAAATAAATGCTTATCTGATTAAATTATATTTTCTTTGAACTCTTTTATGTGAAATAAATGGATTGCATTAAATTCATCTTTCCTTTCCCCCTTCCCTAACAATCCTTATTAAAAATTTTAATATTGCATTAAATTAAGTGTTGCACTTCATTCAGGTTAATACATTAAATCCTTGTATGGACAATACTGTATAATAATTTCATTTTTAAAGTTTCATTTCTTCTAAATTGCTTCTTTATGTTAAGTAATTAAATTCATTAAGCATTTTAGAAAATTTTAATGTTATTCCTCCTTTTCTAAGAATGCATTGCATTAGGTAGATTATTTATAACCTGCAATATAAATATCAGATGAAAAGGATTGATTTTTTGGGACTTTAATCTTTTTAATGTAATGTACTATATCTATAATTAAACCTGTTATCCATGAGCAAATTTTGCATTCATGTACTTAATAAAAAAATAACATATAAAGATATGCATGTTTTTTGCCAGGGAAATGTATCTTGCACAAGCAATAATTAAAATTAAATAAAGCTAAGTAAATTATGATTTTATAGAAAAGTATAACAATGTTTAAAGTATCTTATCAGGATTATTTTTGACATAAAATACATTTATGAGCATATGTATTCTAACATTCAAAATGAAACTTTCTTTTAATTATAGCCTACCCTAACCTGTAGGTATTGGTTTAGATTAGGGTATAGGTAGAAGTTCTTAGCTGGATTGATGCACCTTATAAATGAAATACTTCTAAAAGACTTTCTCCCCTCCATATGCAATAACATTGTTGCTTTCCTGTTATATCATTAAAACTTTTGTCTTTAATCTTCCTAGCGTTGGAATGAAACTATTTAAATAACCTTTTCATTTTTCAATCAATGTCATGTATTTTTATATGCTGATCCTGAAAAGTTATAATTTAGAATTGAATAGATATATTAATTTTTCATTTTGAAAGTATCTTGTGTTTTTAATTTTATGTAAAGAATATTGAGATCAATAAATCCCTAAAACATGTGTTCTTAGCACTGCCCCCATCTTCATCCTCAGGTGATGGTATTTGCTAGTTATGTATGCATTTGTCACCAAGAAAGAAGGGGAGGAACTGCTTGTTTTTAAGTTGCAAAAAAAATAATTTTCAATTATTGATGGAATCATTTGATAATTAAATGTTTTTCTTTTTTTACTTTACCGTAATGTGCTTAAATATTTAATAATGCTATTTATCAAATAATTTTTAAAAGTTATGAACATGTTTGTCATTATGATTTTTGAGTTGTATATCCTTTATATTTCTTGTTCTCATTAGAAAATAATGTGATAGTAAAGGCTTTTTTTTTTTTGTCTTTAAAAAATTATCTAGAATTAATATTTATAGATTATAATTTCGTTGGACTGAATGAAAGGATTTCCTTTTTTAAGTAAAATG
Source organism: Nephila pilipes (assembly GCA_019974015.1). Lineage (NCBI taxonomy): Eukaryota > Metazoa > Arthropoda > Arachnida > Araneae > Nephilidae > Nephila > Nephila pilipes. The sequence continues at coordinate 5,232 of BMAW01048793.1, forward strand.
TTTTACAGAGTGATGAACCTATGTCTTCATTGAAGTCCATGGCTGAGCAGGCTGTTTTAAATGCAGGACTAGAAACTCATATTCCTACATCCCCATCTCCATCTTCTGCGGAACGAGGTAAGTACATTATTAATTGTTTAGATTTTTTTTTTTTTTTGAAACAAAAGTATTTTTGAGTGAAGTATTTTGAGTTTCTAAATCAAATATATTTAGATAGCCTTAACCTTTTCACTACAGAAGGGGGGGGTCTTCCCTGGGCCAGCGGCTTCTTACTGCAAAGTGTCGCGCTGTGCTCAGGCAGCTTTAGATATTAAGCCTAATTCATAAAAAAAGAATTCCTCTAAAATCGACTATTCCTTAGAATATTTTGATTTATATATATATTATTTGAAATGCTTTAAACTTAATACAGAAGAAAGAAATTTTAACGAAAATTATGTGTTTTATTAAAAAAAACTACCAAAAATTATTGCATAAAATCATATCTTTTAAGAAAAAACAATATATACTTCATTTGATAAATAAATGCCATGGTGTAATAATATACAATTACGTGGAATATTACGATGTAAAAAAATCGATCTTATTTTATTGTGTGGTATTTTATAAAACATTCAATGTATACTCCAACGTCACATGTCTAAAAGTCAAATGAGTATTTTCTGGTTTTTCTCATATATCATTATTTGATGTTTTCAGACTCATCATCTAAATCACTAAACAGTGCTGATTTATCAATATTTTCACTTATATCACTGTCAGATTCATTCGTTAATTCTTGATTTTCTGTTAAATACTTTCTTTTCACCATGACTATTTTTATAAAAAACCCAGATCGAATGAAACAAGCAGCCATCTATTAATAAAGACTCCACCTCTCATAAACATCCATAAGTTCCCATTCAAACTTCTAACTAGCAAGAAAGAAATAAAAGCAAACAAGCCCTTTAAATCATTTCATCACATTTAAAGAGATACACCACAACATGTGCTTTTTAATTATATAACCAATATCCCCCCCTTCCTGACAGCCTGGAGTGAAATCCAAGCCCACACCATTAAGGTCGACACTCGAAATATCCTATCTATATAGATTTCACTGTATTGTAATGCCATCTAGTAACACTTAAAAATTCAAATAAAAAGTTCTCATCGAGCTTATCTGTATTGATCTGTATTGATATGTTGGTCTGTAGTAGACACTCTTTGAGCGTATCAAATATGATACGATAGGCACAGAAGAGTAAACTTGAATGTATCACATGTGATATGTTGGGAGTGAACAGGTTAAAGAGGGACTTCCTTTCCCTGTTTTCAGATTGTATGATTTAAAAAAAAAATCTTACTGATTTAAGTCAAAAGATTTTGTTCTGATTTAATAACAGGAATGTATAACTCTAATTGTATTTCTAAACTTTTCATGAATATAACTTTCTCAATTGCTATGGAATGTTTAAGGCTGATTATTCTTCAATAAAATTGAAACTCATAGTTAAATGAAATCTAATGCATCTGGTGACATTAATCAGTCACAGCAAAAGCAATAATTTCTGTTTGTTCAGGAAATTTTACCTACGCTGTATTGGAGAGGAAGTATGTACAGCAATTCATATTGTACTGCTCCAACCAATTCAGCACGAGGTCTTGGTTATGTTGATTAGAATTTATATCTATCTTCCAAGCTCTTTTTTTCCTCCTTTAACTATGTAATTTTAAATAGATACTTTAGGATTAAATTAGTGGTTAATGTTATTGTTTCATTTTATTACCTGTTTTAGAAAGCTGTAAGTAACCACTGATAAATTATCTTTTATCTATACTTATTTTGAAATTGACTTCTGAAAAGAGCTACAGCAAATGTATCTTATTAAGGAAAAACCTTATGCCCTTAAAAACAATATATCCATTGAACCAAATTTAGCTCTTTACAACTTATGCACCCTGCTTTTCCAGGAATTATGCTTCAGGCTCTTATAGTGTTTTCATTTTCATTCTGATACTGTAGAAGGAAACCGTTATTTATATACATGTGTGTGATCCTGAATTGCATAGTTTCATTGACTGTATTATTTTCAAGGGGGAAATAGCCTTTGTTGTGTTCTATGTGCCTTAAAACCAAACAATCATTCTAGCTTATCTGTAGGATGTATGTCTGATGCAGGTGGTGATATAGGCTGAAATATGTTGTGAAAAGAGGCCATGAGCATGCAAATTGAGGTCAGAAGGAAGAACGATCTTTCATTGTTGCTTATTTTTTTAAAACATTTTTATGTATTTCACTTGATGTTTGTGTGTCATCAAATTTTCAATCGTTAATTGAACCAACTTCCCATCAAGCTAGAGCTCTGAAACTGGGGATCGTTCTTACTCTCCTAACAGTGCAATATTTAGACATTTGCGACAAATTTTATATAATATTTCAATATTTTTTGAAAGAAAAAAAAACGTTGGTTTTTATTTCCTTTATTCCCTTGGGCATTCTCCAAGGCAGCGTTGACAATGCCCCCAAACGAAGACGAATTGCATCGTCAAGGTGTTTCAATATATGAAAGATTAAGGGGCTTAGTGGCTAGAGAAGTACTAGATACCTTGTAGGCATCTAGATGTTGATGTGAAAATGACATTGAATGAGCCTTTTTGGAAGAGTATTATTACTGGTTACAAAACATAAGCAAATTGTTGGATTGTAAGCATCATTTCTCACTTGACAGCTGTTTAAGTCTCAGTTATTTCCATTTCATGGTTTCATTTTTATAATCAATTGAAGCAAGAAATTTGTGCTTATATAGAAAAATGGAAGAAAGTGAGTTTCGAGCAGTGGTTAAACACATAATTAGAAGACTTAACAATGAAAGAGATCAGAGCTGAGTTGGATGAAGTTTATGGCACATCTGTTACTGCATTTGCAACTGTTTACAATTTGATAAATGAGTTTAATGTGACTGTACATCCACAAAATTGACCATTGTTCAGGATGTCCAGTGGCAGTGACTAACTCCCTTAATGATTGACAAAATCCATGATATGGTTGTGAGTAATCGACAAATCAAGGTTCGTAAAATAGTTGAGGTACATATCGCTTGGTACAATGTTTTCAATTTTGCATGTGAAAAAAATCTCTGCTAGAGGGGTGCCACGTTTGCTCTGAGTGGTAAACAAACGCAATCATCTGGTCGACTCTTGGGCTATTTTAGTGCTTTTTCATTGCAATCCTGATGAGTATCGGTCCCAATATATAACTATGGATGAAATGCAGATACGCGGCTACACTCCAGAGACTGTCAAAACAATGGGGTTTTGAAGACAAACAGGCTCATAAGTAAGCAAAGACAGTGAAATAGGCCTGCAAGGTGATAGCTACTGTTTTTTGGGGTGCACATAGAATCATCTACACTGAGAACAGAAAAAGGAGAAAAAAACAATAACAGAAGAGTTATTATATGGCCCTGATTGAATGAAGAAATAAAAAAAAGTCAATTGAAAAAGAAAAAGTTCCTCTTCCATCAAAACAATGTACAGATGCACACCTATACAGTTTTGATGGGCAAAAATCTTGGAATATAAGTTCAAATTATTATAACATTCGCCGGATTTGACCCCCCCCCCCAGTGACTTTTGTGGCCACAGTAGCTTAGTTGCCATGGTTTCGGATTTGTGGGTTCAATCCTTGGCCACTAAAGATCCGCTGTGTGGCTGGGCTAATGCACATTAAATCTGTGGGGGGCCAAAGTCCTGTTGGCGTGGTGTGGAAGTTAAGAGAGGGGTTTCAGCTTGGGTGTCCTCTTCTGCACTTGACCTAGGTTCCAAATTACAAGGACCGTAGCCAACAGCCTTCGTGTTGCTTTCAGTGCGATATTAATTAAAAAAACAAAACTCAAACCCAGTGAATTTCGTTTTATTTCTAGATTTAAAAAATTGGTTCAGCAGACAATGGTTCACATTAAACAAAGAGGTCATTGTCCAATCAGATGCCTATTTTGAAGATCTGAAATCTTACATTTTTATATGGCTTAAATATGGCGAAATGCTTGGAAAACTGTATAAAGCTAAAAGGAGATGTTTTAAAAAAATCTACCTAAAAGAATTTGTTTTTCTATCTTTTTCTAAGGACTTACTGAACAATCCTCGTATTGTAGGCAGTTGTTGGTGTGCCTAATCAAGAAGTGTTGTGTGTGTTGTATTCCTCTGTTATGTTCCTCTGTTGTTTGGAACACCTAATTCATACACAGTAGCAGTCATTACTGGAAAAAATACTGTGACTCATTATAAAGCATGAATGTGTGCCGTTGCCTTGTACTCATAGGTTTGTACGACACCATTGCAAATGAAAAAACATTGGTATTTTAGGATCAGTGGCAGTCCTCTTAAATGGGACAATGTGCAAATCACTGGGTCTGTGAGGCCTTCAATGTTAACAAATGGATGCATCAGTCCATGCTTGTGTCCTGACTGCACACTCATCCCTTGAATGTGATGTACTCTCCTCTTTTAATCATCTTCATTACAACAGTTGTACCATGGATGCATGTAGGTGATTGCCCACTGCAATACTATGAATGGACCAACCTACCTCTTTGAGTTTCAGTACATAATCTCTTGTGAACTCATCAGTCTACTGGAACTTCTCCATTTGTGATGATCTGGCATCTCTTCTTCAATATCTCTAACTGATTTCCCTTGCCAATAGAGCAGGGTAACTATTGCAGAATCTGAATGTTTCTTCCCACATATTATATTTGCATAGTGCAAGATGTCCTTTCATACCAGATCATTTACACAAATCTGTGAACTTTGTCTACCTTATGATTTTTCTGGTTACACTTTCTTGGAGTTACATTTTCACTGTAACAATTTATACTCTTAAAGAATTTGAAATGTTGTCATTGGTTGTTTTATGTCATATTCTATTAGCAATTTCCTTTATTTATAATTTGTGATCTTTTCTAATTTATGCTAAAGAATTTTTTGATGTAATGATTAGTGCATCATTATTTAATATTCATAAGTCTAAAGGCATCAAAATGATCATACAGTAACACATGGATCAATAAGTCCAGAGACTGTGCGGTCGTTTTTTTGCGATTTCCTCCTTCAAACGCACCAGCAAGTCAATATAATAATCACTGTTGATCGATTTACCTTTTTCGAGGTAGTCAATAAAAATCACGCCATGCGTATCCCAAAAAACTGACGCCATGACTTTGCCAGCTGACTGCTGCGTTTTCGGACGGCTTTTGCCAGCTGTGCGCCACTCAGATGACTGCCGCTTCGACTCTGGAGTGTAGTGATGTATCCATGTTTCGTCCATGGTCACGTAACGACGCAAGAAATCTTTTTTGTTGCGAGTAAATAGCGATAAACAGCTTTCTGAATCATCGACTCGTTTCTGTTTTTGTTCCATCGAAAGCAATCGCGGCACCCACTTGGAAAAAACCTTTTTCATAAAGGATAGTAAATACACTTCCATATGATATCTGTGTCATCTCAGCAATCTCACGGAGCTTCACTTTACGATCTTTCATTATAATTTTTGTCACTTCACTCACATTTTCCGGTGTAACGGCTTCCACAGGTCTACCCGAGCGTTCCGCGTCATTTGTGTCGGTACGACCACGTTTAAACTCGGCAAACCACCGACAAATCGTTGCTTTTGATGGACAAGTGTCCGGATAACATTTTTCAATCCATTGTTTCGCTTGCACGGTGTTTTTACCCATTAAAAAACAATGTTTTATCAGAACACGAAACTCGGTTTTTTCCATTTCTTAAACAAACTACAAAACGACTTTACTCCAACCTCGATAACTCAGCTGTTTCTGCTCCGATCGACTTAAAATTTTGACACGTTTCAAGCAAAGGTTCGTACTCTAGATTGACCTGGTTACTGGTTTACTACGAGCGCCATCTCTGGGTTAGTCTCGGAACTTATTGATCCATTTGTTAAAATTAATTTTATTGTTGACCATCTTATTTTCATACAAGTTGTTTTTTACATAAATTTATTTTCGGGGGGGGGGGGGATTATAATATATTCTCTATCAAACACATGACTCTCAAATTTGTGTTATATATTAACTTTTTAGGGTTATCTGAATTATTATTTTTTAATCTTGTACTTTTTATTTTCTTACAGAAGCTCACATACCACCCCTGTTAGGTGTAGCCCCTCTTGGCCCATTAGCCCTAAGTAAGGAATGTATTCATCACATTCGAATCCTAGAAGCTGCTCAAAGGCACATGCCTCATCCTTCAGATTCTGAAAGGCTTAGGTAATATATTTTATCTATTACATATTACTTTAAATGATTGATAAATGAATATTAAAATTGTAACTCTTGAAAATTTATATACTTCTGCACATTACCATTCTTTTGTTGCAAGTATGTGACAGAAATTTAACTAAACAAGATTTTTATATTGCAGTTTTGAATGTTTTTATTCTGTTGATTTCGGCCCTTTTAATTAGAGAATTTACTTAATAAGGAACAATGAAAAAAAATTTCAAAAATAAGACAGAATAAGAGAAATAAATAAAAAATAGTAATCTTTTGAGGTTTCAATGGTAAGTTTGTGCTCAGTTTTGAGTCAGGGAAATGATAAAATGAAAAGTTAATCCCTTTTGATTATTGCTTTCAATAGGGAAAAGAGGAACACAATGCATGAAGAAAAAGCATGCTGTGATGTAATCAAAATGATATTTCCTATTCATTCTGACTATAGATCTCAGTAGAGGGGGGAAAAACAATGTTAGCAAGTTGTAAGGCAATATAAGACAGGGACCAATGGGCAGCTCTGAAATTTCAGTTTCAAGTGCCCTCAGTAAAGATACTACTGATGAAAATGAATTGGATGGATTTGTTGAATCAGTGGCAGCGCTCAAATGAAATTGATGTAAACTTGTGTACTGTTGACACCAAAGACGATATCAAATCTTATATTTCAACTGTACTTGATGATTTAAGCTTTAACAAAAGTAGCTAATACCTTTCTATTTAAAAAACAATCCTTATAACTGTTGGTGAGAGTAATGGATTTAAGATCATTTGTGACTTTAATATCCACATGGGGAAAAAACGCTTGCGATGCTCAGACTTTCAAATAAACACGAATACAGATCATTTTCAATAAATTTTTTAACTAAGAATTTTCATTCTTCTTTAACTTCAAATTCAAATAAATACCTATGTTTATGTTACTTATTTATATTATCAATTATTTAAAACTAAAATTCATTTTATTAGTATGTACCCTTTAAAGTAAGGATACCTCTTTTTAAGGGACAAAATATCTTGTCTAGTAGGTTTCCCATGTTGGGTACTACTGTATATATATTTGAAATTATATGATTAATTTGAATATGAATAATAATTTTTTATGATATTTATCTGTGAATTGATTTTTATTGCTGTAACTTTTCCCATTTCCCTTAAAAATACAAATTCTCCATAATATGCTCTGAAGATAAGTTAGAAAAAAATGTGGAATGAATAAATGGTATTTCTAGTCTGTTGAATGCAAAGTGCCTGAATTGAAAAATGTCATTCTCAAATACTTAATATGTGAATATATCCAAAATTTTAAGACGTTTATAAATTTATTTGCCTTATTAAAAGTAACTGATTGTAAACTGTCATTTATTGCTTTAAGATATGAAAATAATTGGAACAAAATGTGTGGTGTTTTTTTTTTTTTTTTAAGGCAATACCTTCCTCGTAATCCGGTCCCAACACCTTCATACTATCCTAATGGCTTAAATCATTGTGACACTGTGGAATTCTTCCAGCGACTGTCCACAGAAACTCTGTTTTTTGTCTTTTATTATATGGAGGTAAATTGTAGAACTGTTTTACTCTTCATAATTTAGTAAGTGGTAGACTTGGCATGGATACTATTATTTCTACCATATTTGGAAATTGTATGAAGTTGCAATAAATATGTCAAAATGTATTTAATTTATGAAGTAATTTTCCAAAGATGAATTCATCTTCACATAGTATTTCAATTATTTTTTAGAACTGATAAAGTGCAATGGTTGCTATTATTTAATGATATTTTTTTAATGTAAGATTCATACAAAAATTATTGTAAGTTCAGAAAACTTCAAAAAATCAAAATCAATTTTGCACTATCTTTTTCCTATTTTCCTCCAATTCCATTATTATTATTATTTATATAGTCACATTATTTCATTTTAATCATGAGCAGCAAGCTTTAAGTGAAATTCTTTCAAATTTTATTTTATTTTTGTAAGGTGAGAATGGAGATTTTGAAATTTCTCTTTGTGTGGCATATAGTATTTGAAATATTTTTTTGATATAATAATTTGTATTAAATCAAAAATTGTTGTTTGAAAGATGTTCGTGAATATTTATTTTGCTTAGTTTTGCCTTATTTGAGATGTGTGTTAAAATTAAAATGCATTAAACAATTTGCCATAACTCTACAGGGTTTTTTTTTTTTTTTTTTTTTTTTTTTTTGTATAAATGGATTATATTGAAAATATGAAACTTGACTTCAGTTTAATTATATGTAATAGTTATAAATTATAACAAGTTTAATTGTACTCAACGTCAGTCTGCAAGTCTAAGGTATAAAATTTAGTAAATTATTTTTATACTTTTCTTAAGTTAAAATTGAATTTAAATACCTTGATAATTTACTCTTCATATTTAGTTAGTGAATAATATTGTGACTTTATTTTAGTGAAGGTTATGGTGTCAATTTCATCACAAATATTGTGTACTAAAATATGTTTGCTCCAATCTGTCTATTTGAACACCACAACAGCCTAAAAAAACCTAATTTCTTCTATTTAGCATACTTAATTAAATGCAAGTTATGTTTTCTTCCTTAGAGATTTTTTTTAATTATGAATTATTTATTTTCTATGAGGTTATATAGTATAATGTGAAAAACTACTTTCTTTTCTTAATTTCCAAGGTGGATTTTCATGTTGTTGAAAACATAAATGAATATGAAAACAGAAGTTACAATTAAAGTTTAAATAAAAAAAGTTTTTAGTTAATTTGTATTTAAAAAACAATATTTAAATTAGAGAACATTGTGTGAAAATGAAAGTATTTTTTGGAATGAATATGTATAAAAAATAATTTTTCAATAAAAAAAAAATCTCTTCTAAAACATTCTGCAAGTAATTCATTCATTCATATATATATATTTGAACTGCATGTAGAGTTTTTTTTTAAGTGCATATTCTGTGCTTTCCTCCTATTATATGCAAATTCATTGTGTTTTAATTAATTGTTCACTTCTTCAGGGAACAAAAGCACAATATTTAGCAGCTAAAGCATTAAAAAAACAGTCTTGGAGGTTTCACACAAAGTATATGATGTGGTTTCAGAGGCATGAAGAACCAAAAACAATCACAGATGAATATGAACAGGTAATTTCAATTATTTTTTTGTGTTCCACTTGCAAATAAGTTAAGAGAGATACATTTGAATGAGAGGATAGACCCAGGCTTGACTGTGCTGACTTAATTATAGAAAAAAAATTACAATAAACTGTTTTGAGTTTTAAGATGGAAAGTGTTGCATGCAGTACTTAATTCTTGAATCTATTTTGAAAATTTCTGTAGAATACAATCTTATTTTAAAAGTAGTGAGCTTTCTTTTGGAACAATATACAAAGAAGTACAATGCAAAAATAATGCATTATAGAAAAAAAGAAAAATAATAACCTGAAGAATTATATATTTAATATTTTAAAGCCAATATAAATAACTGACTTTTAACTAAAAATTTGACAATAACACTCTTTAACCTTTCGCTACTGGTACTGCATTTCTATTAACAGGAAAAGAACCTTTGATTCTCATATATTTTCAAAATGCTTGAATTTGGGCATACACAGTCATGTAACTTCCTGGCTGTATTTGAGGATCTATCACCAATGTCCACTCTATTCTGTGATTATACGCAGAGTTTTTAGGTGTGAAAGTTGTATCGTTAAGTGTCTCAGACGCCAAGTGGTTGATAGTGTGACAATTTTGATGAATGCAATTTTTTCATATGTAGTAAGTTTTATAACTATAATAATCAAGTGTAATTGTATTTAGTTGTAATTCTATTTCCTTGCTGGAGTGAAAAAGAAAGTTTGATCAATTTTGTTGGAAAAAAGGTTGACCATTTGTGTCAATTGGCTTTAGAATTCGCTGATGAACATTCTTGAGCTAATGATAGCTGTGAAAATGAATCAACTATGTGGAGGAACTTGGAATTGGAAACTTAAATGTTGAAGAGATACATGAAAACAAAGGTATTAAGGGGCTTTTCAGGATGAGCCGGAAATTAAGTCATTTACCGGTGCAAATGGAACAGCACAAAATTGCTTTAGAATCTTGGTGTGCTTGTTTTGTTGAAACTGCTGCGCTGTATTGTTAAGATTACTTATAAATTAGTGATGAATAAAAAATAAACATACAGAATAGAGACTGTAAGATAACTGATTCGATGGAACTAAAATCTTTCATTGGTCTATTGTATATGGCCGAATATTGCTGAAATAGTAAGATAAATTAAGAAGATATATTGGCTACTGATGGATCAATGGTTGAGATTTTACAATTCACTTTGTTCCAGAATAGATTTTGCTTTCTCTTGAAGGCTTTAAGATTTGAATCTTAAGGAAACCTGAAATGAGAAGAAAGCTATGGATAAACTTGAACCTATCAGAAATATTTGACATGTTTGTTCAACATTATCAAAATAATTCTGTAGGTGAAGTACATTGTTATCCAAGAGATAGGGCATAAAAGTTTTTATTTTTTGTTGATTTTAAAGTGTTCTATACTGTGAATTTGGTTGAATATTTAGGAGTTCAACTAGAGGATCCTTACAAAGTTAATAGCAGTCACATTTCAGTGGTGAAAAGGCATTGTGCACCAATATGTGGTAGTGACAAAACATAGCTGACAACTAGATGTCAACAATCTCCTAAAAATATTGCTACCGACTTCCATTAAAGCTGTAGGAAAAATAAACGGTTACTACCACCAAATTTTGTCTCTTTTTGTGACTGAGCAGTTTAAGTCAATATTTGATTTTCAAGAGAATTTCATGTTAGTAGTGTATATTTCAAAGAAAAGAGAAAATATAATACTTCTATTTAGCATGCACCATGGTGCAGCAATAATTCCTACTTTTGATAAATGAGATAGTAACATTTTATAATCATATACAATTCTGGTGTTGACGCTGTTGACAAATTGTATAACACATGTTTTACTCCCAGAAACGCTAACTGTTGGCCTATGGTATTATTCTATATGATGTTGGACTTTGGAGGCAATCCAATGCCCATGTTATTTACAAAGGAACCAAAACCCCTGATGTGTGAAATGAAGTTATTTTATCAAATGGCTCGCTTTTAGATTGGAAAGATGCACTTCTGTATTTGAAATTGGATGTGTGAGGAACAAGTTTATGCCATGTTGAGTCTGAATTTAAAAGAAAGAAAACTTATAACAGTATGATCATATAATATATGAAAAGATGCCATGTTTGCAAGAGTTAAAAAATGTCATGACTAAATATACATGTTATGTTTGCATCTGATACATTTGTTTAGAGCAGAGGCCACCAATCTTTTTTGATCATCGACCCCCAAAAATTTTTAAATTATCTTATCCACCCTCTCAAAAAAATGATTTTTTTTTTTAATGGCTCTTGATTTTGACAAAATTAAATTTTTACATAAATCAATGAGAAGGATGTGCTTGAAGACATTTGGCTAGATTAGCAATATTTGGCTGAAAATTTGTTAATTTCAGTCTTGCTTTACCTTGGAGCTCCTTATTCCATTTATTTCTCTTCTTTGCTGAAATAGAATTAACATGACAGAAGCCAGACTCAATCATACATGAGCTTGGAAATGTAATTAAAAAGGGAAATGTCATATTACAAGTCTTGGATATTTTTGTATAATATATATATATTAGTACAAAATTTACTCACCTTTAAATTATTATAAAGCATCTTTGCTTAAAGATCAACTAATAATTCAATGACTTCATCTTGGAAATGACTGTCGATATTTTCAACTTGATCAGAACGTGGTGTGATGGTCCATTCTGGGATTTCTTAATTTTTGTAGATGATTTGTATGTTTTATGTATTTCCAATTCTACATCGGTTATATCCTATTGTCGTAAATTTCAAAAGTACTGAAAATCTTTATATAGCACAATGAAGATTTAAATAAGTTTAATTTAACTTGTAATCTTAAAATAATTGTACCCTAGCGATCCTTCTCTATTTTCGACCCTCTTTCTTGTCAACCATTCTTACCTTTTTTTCAACTTCACGTCTAGACCACAGTTTAATCTTGTTTGGCGCAGCATAGCCATATCTGGCTCTTGTGCCAATAAACTTTACATTCACTCACTCACTCACTTAAAATAATTGTTCGTGCTTGAATTAATGTAATATCTTTTCCTTGGTGATGTGTTTGAATATCACTGAACTTTGCAAATACAATGGCCAAATCAGAACTATTGTTTTTATTTTTTTTAAATTCATCACTTAAGGCTGGATTAATTTCAGTAAGAAATTCTGTAACTGTTTAAACAATTCAACAAATTTTTGCAAACATACACCTCTTGACAATAACTGTATTTAGGGGTGATAATAATTGGTTTGATAGTTCATCATTTTCCTTTCAAAACTTATCAAACAGTCGTAATTTAAGGGGCTGGGCTCTAATTTGGGCCTTCTTGTATCAACAGAGCAGGAATCATTTCTCACAAGTTTGAGAATAAGAATCCATCACAAAACACACATAATTTAAACAGTAAAAAAGGTAAATAATTATTTAAAAAAATATGTATAAATGAGAAATAAATAAGTGATAATCTATTATAAAAGCTTTACTTTCTATATTGTTATTACAAATGGCATTCCAAAGAAAAATTATACATATTGTGTTGCTGTCATTACAATTTGCGATTGAATAGCATTAGTATTCATTAATTGACCTCTAATTAAACTATATCGACCCCTGGTTTACAGCATGCTGATTATGTTTGTAAAATCATATATTATAATTAGTAGATTCCAATAATTCCACATTAGTACTTTTCTGTTTTAGTTAAATGTTTTGGTTATTTTCACCTTTTTTTTTTTTCCCCTTTGTCATGTAACTGGCATTTTATTTTTCATTTTGCATTTTTTAATATTGAGTAAACTTAAATAAAACATGCTCAAGTCTCTCTGATGCCATTCACGTAACTATGCCCTAAAATTTGATGCTGATAGTTGAGGGTTGAATGTCTATTGAATCAAATTGTTTATTATGAAATGAATAAATACGTCCTAATTTAAATTTTAAAATTAATGATTTTGTAGTTTTGATATTTTGTGTTATACTCTTATGCAAGGTAACACCTACAAATTAAAGTATTGTAACTTCTCAGAGTCTCAATATGGTGTCACAAATGCTTGCAGTGCGGGCATAAAAGAAAAAAAAATTGTGTCAGTTCCAAGTCATTTTAAAAATATCTCCCAAAGCATCTATACAATTGAAGATAATATTTTTAGTTAAAAATTGGTATTTGTGGGGTTAAAATGCAACACTATTTCTATGGAAATTATCTGAGAAGAAAATTTGAAATGTTTGTTATGTTAAAGATGATATGAAGGGAAAATAGGACTGTTAGAATAAAAGAAGGGATTGATCCAAATAAGAGTAATTGCAACACAAGAGCCAAGTAATCCAATCTTTACAATTTATCTTAGGTACTGATATTGCTTAGCAATGAGACTTAGCCTACAAGATGTTGGACGTCGTCAATACTGGGAAATTGGATCACAAGAAGATATGGCTCTCTGATTAAACCTATTTCTGGTTGTCTTGTCAGGTGAACATACAGAATTGTCGTTTTTTAGGTAGTGCAATACAAGACGTATGCATACAAAAAATCTGCTCTTTGTGGATCAGATATTATCATACCAGTTTTCTCTGAGTTAACAGGTATGGCTGACACCTATGAGGTAATGCTGATACAGTCATTCACCCCTCCCCTCTCCCCCATATTCATAATATGGGTAAGAATATAATAAATATAGGTTCATGCAGTACCCTTCTGTATTGAACAGGTATGTTTTTGACGCCATTAATACTGAGTTTGGAACCCAAGTTATTGCCTATTTATACCCAAATTATTATTCCAGTATATTACTTTGGCTACCTAATTCACCACATATGAATCCATATTATTTCTATCCGGGTTCATAGGAAAGTTTTGGTATAGTTTTATTAGTCAAAAAAAAAGTTATCAAAACTGGCTCGTTTTCAAGCATCAAAAAAGAAACAATTTGAATTTGTAGCTGAAAATTTTGTGTTCAGGTTGTATTTATCGTATCATCTCTGAAGATTTTCATTTTGAAAACCATATGCGATAAATTCTCCACCCTTTTTTTTTTTCCCTTAATAAAAAAAATGTGGTGCTATCGATTATGATTCAAGAGTTATTTCAGTTAAAAGCTGTAGATTAATGAAATTCATCCTATATATGAATGATTTGAAAAATATTTTTAAGTGATTTATTCCAAATTTATATAATTTGATTATGTATTTTTTAATGCATCAATTTTTTTTTATTATTATCATTATTCGTTTTTCTTATATAAAATATATTAACACAATTACAGAGTCTGTTTATTGTGGAGTTAATTTAGCTGATATTTACTATTTTACCTTCATTTCTTTTTGGTGGTGGGTGTCAAATTGAAAATTTTGATTCTTTAAATATTTAACTTAGAATTATTTCGATAAGAATTACTTATTTTATCTATAAATTAATCCTACAGTCTTGGATTTTAAATGTATACTTGTTTTTTTTGTTATAAAATTTCTTTACATTGCTATTATACTGATAACTTTTCTTAGGTTGATATTTAAATATATTTCATTTTCTTACAGGGCACATATATTTATTTTGATTATGAAAAGTGGGGCCAAAGAAAGAAAGAAGGTTTTACATTTGAATACAGGTACCTGGAAGATCGAGACTTGAACTGATGATCGTGTCACATTACTTGTCATTCGTTTGCCTCATTCACCTTTAGCGGATGTTTCAAGAAATAAATCGGAATGTGCTTTCTGAGTGTACAACACTCCAGCCTGAAGAAAGAGTCGCAGCCTGACTGTTGTTAATGCACTGGTACTTTCAACTGCCTTCGTCTCCTCACTGCCAGTTGCAACAGGTCAAACTGCCATGCTTTCTCATTTGTTTCGTTTTAATCTTGTATTGTTGAAAAGCAGTGCAAAAAAAAATGGGTTGAAAACTTTCATTGTAGAAACATCTGATGTAGTACTTGACTGTGGGTAAGGTAAGGACTGATATACGCAAGCAACTTACCAATTGTAATGTTGTTTATTTATTTATTTATTAGACATTCTCTTATTTTTCTTCAATTTCTAATTGTGAACTCTTATTGTGATTGATGCATTGTTTAAATTTATGGTGTTTAAAGTGTATTCAATATTTTAATGATTTAAAGTGAATGATAATTTTCATAAATTTCTTATTTGTGTCATTTTTTTTCTTTATTTTACCAGAACTTTGATGTCTTCTTATTTTGGAGAAACATTATGACTGTGTATTTGTCTTTACAACAAATATAATTAATGTATCTCCTAAAAGAAGCACAAAGATATTGTACTAATTAGTACCTGTGGTATTTTAAATTTTAATGATAAATTCGTGTTTATCAATTCTTCTAAAATTTGTAAAAACAGTAGACTTGCTATATTAGAAATAGCAGTTACAAATGAGGAGGTGCTGCTTAAAGTTATATTGATTTAATTATTGTATTTAAAATGAAATCTCCTACATTTTGTAAAATTTTATTGCCATTGAAATAAAAATCTACATTGACCTGATGTTACTGATACAAAGGAACTGTCCATGTGATATTTTTTATATTCCTTTATCTTTAACCTGAGGATAATGGTGTGATTTTATTTCAATTAATGTGTTTTTGTTCCCAAAAAAATTCTAATTGACAATATTTTAAATTCAATAAATGTGTGCATCACAATACTAGTTTATTACACCTTTAGTGTTTATTTTTTCTTAAATTTATCAGGTAGGACTACTTCTGCAAAGTGAGGTTAGTGCTGTACCTAAATATTTGTAAAGAGCTTTATATGAGAATACTGTTATAAAGAGTTGGATTAAAGTATATCTTATAAGCACAACTAGACCTATCGATTCTGGAATTTTTTTCATTTAATGAACATTCTGTTAGTGATAGATGTAGATATAAAACTTGTAAATAGATTTAAGTCTCCTGTTACAATGTTCAATTTTAAAGCCGTATATATTATAACTTAAAAAAATGACAATGATTGATTTACATGTTTTTTTTTTTAATGATCTAGTGTGTTGCTTGTGTATATCAGATATTGATCTTAGCATTGAAAGGTTTTTTGCCATTACTTGGTATCCCTGATTTATATATATATGAACATTAGGATGTACATCAGGGATTTTATTGTTTTGGCATACAGTTTGTACAGATATCATTTGTACAACTTGCCACATAATATTTAAAGGTATGAGACTTCGGCAGAAGAAAATAAAGAAAAAAATATCTGCCTTGTGTAAGTTAAATATTTGTATTATTTTGTAACTATGGGCAGTCAGAAAGATGGTAAAAACTATGTTTTGCCTTTTTATTCAGCTTATAGGTGTGTATGGCCACAATCGATTGTGATTTTCTCATTGTACATAACTTTTTCTGAGAGAAATGTAGGTTATAAATCTTAGAAATGTTAGTCATATTCTTGTTTCTTTCCTCCTTCCATTGTTTTTAATTATGTGTTCTTAAATTAGTTTTGGGCATGTTTACTTACATTTCACTTTACCCCTGCTGGGCAGAGTGTATTGACATGTAAGTGTAAGCAAATGGGCTCCATAATTTGTGCGTAAAGTACTTTTACTCGATTAGTTTTTTAATCCAACTCTTGATTTGGTTAAGTACAAGTAAAGGCTAAATAAATGAGCATACAAAAGTATCTATGCAAAAGAGACTGAAATTTACAATTCTAATTCTCGTAATTTCTCATTTCAACATAAAAATTGTGTGTTTGGTTCCTGTACATATTATTTCAACCCCATTGGTGTTATCATTCTAATGTACTCTGTGATATATGCTGAAAGTACATATTTTGATCACTCTAAGCATTGTTAGTTTTGTGTTATGCTGCATAACTTATATAAGCCTGGTGATTTTGTCATTGAATTTTAATTTAAGAGGGTTTATTTATTACCTGGAAACTAAACATATTTGTTATGAAATACAAAATTAATATCTTTATTAATAATTTATAGTAATAATCTTAATTCTTTCAAAGATTTTTTTTAAAAAAATTAATGTACAATCTATAAATTCTAAAGCTTTTGGTCATTTAATTATGCTGTTTTTCAAAACTTTATATCTGCAAATTTTGATGCATAAAGAAGGAGTTGCAATTTTATGCATTGCTGTTCAAAATCTTTATCTTAATTCTTTTTAAAAAATGTTTTAACAAAATTTTCTAGTCATTTCGATTTTACTTCTGTGTAGAGTTGGATTTCCTTTTCTCTGTAAAGATTTTATGGAATTTTTTGGAAGGGGGTGCAAAATTTGTGGAAATATGTATCAATTTATCTAAATTGATTATTAACCTTGAGTGTCAATTTTTGCAATATTGAAATGTTATGTATTAGTTGGTTTGATCTATTAGAATTGATTAAGTAAATAATTCGTTATTGGCTTTGTTCACAAGAAAAGCAGTTGCAATTTTAATTTAAAAAATTTGTAACTTAATTTTCTTAACTGTGTTTCACTATAAAAATATTTAACTGATTTTTTCCCAAGTTTCAGGGAATATTAATTATCTGAAATTTGACTGAAAAATTAAATAAAATTTTTATTTTAGTGTTATATGTTTCTCTCATTTAATTGATCAGATTGTTTTTAGTTTAAAATTGTTGACATATAATTTTTGTCATTGCAGTATTATTCCTGTCTTATTTGTTACATATCATATATCATGTGATGCCCCATATTTTGTATGAAATCTATTTTAACAGTCTCTTACAGTCATTGTAACGCATGAAATTTTGTATATATTTTTCATATTTGGATCATTTATTTGTAAATTGTCTATTGATGCTTTGGATGAGTTAAATAATTGAGTGATAAAATTTCATACACTTGTACATCTTGTTCACCAATGGGTTGAAATGAATTTGCAGAGTACTATATTAATAAATTTTTGCTCGTGATATTAAACTGATGTGACATAATTAAAAGTATGAGTTTTTCCTGAGTTGTATATTTGTTTTGTCTTTTTTTCCATGTGTACCTTTGCAAAAAAAAAAAAAAAAGAAAAGAAAATTATTAAGTAAGAAAAGTGTGCATTTATTCATAACAGTGAGAAGTACATAAAATGGTGCAAGTCACACCATTGCCTGACACGAGCTCAATCATTCCTCGTTTCTGTTATGCAAAGAAGGATAAATATTTTTGTATAACTCACTTAAGGACTTGTACATAACTCTCATTTGTGCTGTAGCTTTGACATAATTATGTATCATTGTGCTTTGACTGCTATTTAGATTTTTTTTAAAAAAAAACTCTTACTTTGTTTTTTCCTCTTAATTTTTGCTTATATTGGTAAATCTCTATGCAAGAAATTATAAAAACAATGTGCAAAGCAAAGAATTTGAAATTATTGGAAAATAGTTAAATTCAATGTGGAAAAATAACCATTGATTCTTGCACAAATGTATACAATAGATTTAATTTCATCATTGTTATATATGAAATATATGTATATCCAGAAAATTTTCCTGTACTTTTAAATTTGTAATACTTAAAATGTGCTAATGTTCTAGTCTTTAAAGTGTAGTGCTTTGTGTTTTGCTAAAAATTGAAATTTGAATAATAATAATTTTCTTGCATAAACATTTCAAATTAAATTTCTTCAATAATATGTATCTGTAATGAGTTTTTTTGGGTAGTTATTCTTTTTTTTTTTTAATTGCAATTCTGTGAAATATTGCAATTTTGATCTCAAGGCAGACATTTGTAAGTGGCAATCAAGCTGAAATGCTTTTTTGCATCACTTTCATCAGCTGCTTCTTTAAATGATCTCTAAAAGATAC
Source organism: Nephila pilipes (assembly GCA_019974015.1). Classification (NCBI taxonomy): domain Eukaryota; kingdom Metazoa; phylum Arthropoda; class Arachnida; order Araneae; family Nephilidae; genus Nephila; species Nephila pilipes. The sequence goes on from BMAW01048793.1 coordinate 24,409, forward strand.
AGGAGAACATCGATGATTTTTAGCCTTGCATTGTATTGTAAAATAGGAACATTTTCTAGGTTTCTTGATAAATCCGTAAAAAATTACTTGGAAGCAAACATAGCATAAGGTATAGTTTTAAAATAATATTTGGTTAATAAGTTAGTTATTAACCAAATATTATTTTAAAAAAATGTTTTAGTTTTTTGAATACTTTAATCAGTTAAAGTGTAAAGCAATATAATAGATCATACATCAAAACTTTCATATGTAACTACTAAATTGTTTATAACTTGAGTGCCGTCTTTATTTGTGGAAACGTTTTTGCAAGAAAATCTAGTGATCAGTTTCCATGCATTTATGGAGGGGGGGGGGGGGCGGGGTTCAGTTTTAAATCCTGTTAAATTTGTAATCTGAAGAAAGCAAGCTGATTTTACAAATGCTAGATGATTGGTGTTCAACTGTATCTTTTTTAATACATTATTTTTGTGCTGTTAGACAAAATTTTGAACTTACTTAAAATGTGTGATTTCTCTAAATGTAGAGATTGTATGTATTGTTATTCAATATATAATTATTCACTTTTAAAGTGAAAAAATTTTCATTGTTGAAAGAAGCTCTGTTATATAATCAATGTATGAACTGTTAAAATATCAAAAACACTTTAACTTTTCCACATTGTAATTTAAAATATTTTCTTCCATTTTTCAACTTGGTTTGTTTTTAACAAGTTTTCAAATTGTATATTAAAAGTTTAAATCAATGGAGATTTATATTGTTATAGATTTTAATATTCCATTCTTGTATCAAATTTTATTTTATTGCAAAAAAATATGGTAGTTTGAACTTTGTTTTGGATTTACATGTTCAAATTGTGTGTTTTTTGTCTTAAGTTTTCCTTGTGTTTAGTGTGAAGTTCATGTTGTATATCACACTCCCGTTGTTTGTCCCTCTATGGATACTTTTTACCAAAGCGTTTTATGCTGTTGGTTTTATATGTCTTTTGGGACGATGTAAATAAAAGGAGTGTGTATACTCTTGTGAACATAAAAACATCTGCTGAGTAAAAGGCAAAATAAACTCTCTGAATGCTGTATAGTATTTTCATTTCATTATTTTTCTATTCAATTTTCAAACACAAACAAAAATGTATAAGAATTACATCTCAAAAGTTTACCTTGCATTTTTCTATGCATGTTTATGGACGTGAAAAATACAACATAGTTTGTGAAAGGCAACTTGTGGTATAAAATTCATTTCAAGATCAAGTACAAAAGGACAAGGGTAGAGAATTTGCAGATGATTCTGTATTGGTGAATAAATATGTTCTTTTGATTTTATTTATTTTTTAAGATAGGTTTTGTAAGGAAAATTAATTGGTAAAAGACTCGATTAAATCTTGGTAATTAAAAATGAAATTCATTTAAAACATAAAATGATCTCGGAACTTATTTCTCAATACTAAAAAAAAATTCTGTTTGCTAAAAAGGCATGTTATTTGTTTCCTTAATTTATATTGCTTGAATAAGATTTTAAAACATTCTATAAATTGCACAATTTTCAGTTTAATTATGACTTAATTGATGTAGAAGTCATATCAATCCATCTGTTATCTAATTAAATTGCATGAGTTGCTGTAAGTATAATTTGATGTGTTATCTGAGAATGTCTATTGACCGGTATAAACGTTTATTTTCTATAGTAGTAAATATACCAAATTCTTAAACTTCTCTGGTATTTCAAGAAGTGCGCGGTAGCCTAGTGGCCATGATCGAAAACTTGCCACCGGCGATATTTAGTTGAGTGGTGATTAAGCACGAAATCCGCGTGGCTCGGTAGACTAATGGTCATGATCACGGCCGGCGTTGTTTCTGTTGAGTCCTTTTGCCGCTAAAATTCAGGAGTGTAGGGGGCTGATGCTGGCATAATGTTAAAGTTTGGAGAAGGAGGTGCCAGGTTAGGTATCGTCCTCGTCACTTGACCGAGGTTCAAAATGACGATGTTTGTCGCCTGGAGCACTCTTGTTTCCAAATTGCATTGTAAATAAACAATCACTCGAACGGTTTGGCAAATCTATATGTAACTTGATGCTGTTGGTGATGGTAAAACAAATATTACTTAAACCCTTTGAGGAACGCGATGTTATGAAATATTTTTAAAAAGTTATACAGGCAAGAAGTATATTGATCATGCAGATAAAAAAAATACTCTTTGAAAAATTAGCAGTCCCGGTTTCGCTCAGTGCAAACACGAACGGGCACAGTTTTTAAGCTGCAAACGCGGGAAAATGGTTTGCACTGTGCAAACGGTGCCCTTGAAAGTGTTAACGTTGTAGGCGTTAAAAAAAGAATGGGAAATCTAATTAGTTGGGAGCGCGATAGTAAAAATTATGATATTTTAAAGCTAAGACAGAGTTTTCTAGAGTTCTAAAAATACCTGCTTTAGATGATAGGCGCCATTGCAGAGACAAGTTTGTGTTATTGTGTGCTGTCGTTTGTTAAACTGCCTCAAAACAAATTTTTGCGCCGATTCATAGATTAGTTTTGGTTGCCGACACCTCTAGTTATTTTGCATCGATTCGTCCTCGTTAATGAAGCTTGGATTCAGGGCCGCGGTAGCCTAGTGGTCAAGGTCGTGGACTCACGACCTGCGGTTTTCGTTCAGTCCCTGGTTCTATCCTTGGCCTCCAAAAACCCGCCGTGTAGCCGGGGCTGATGCACGTTAAATCTGTTCGGGGCCCAAAGTCCTCTCGTTGGCATGGTGTGGATGTTAGGAGAGGGGGTGCCAGCTCAGGTGTCGTCCTCGTCACTTGACCGTGGTTCAAAATTACGAGGTCAGTCGCCAATAGCCCTCGTGTTGCTTCTAGTGCGACGTTAATAAAAACCAAACTAAGAAACCCGGATTCATCATTATACTCAGAAAACCAAGGAACAATAAAATCAATGGTTTTTCTGTGAATCTGCTCCAAAAATGGCGGAGACAGTTTCATGGACTGGTAAAATATGGAGAAAATTTTTTGGGATGTGTAAGGTATACTTGAGGATTTCTCCAAAAAAGAAAAAAAGACAGTGGTGAAGATGATTAATTTTAAAGAAATAACTTTAAAAATCAAAGTTTCTGTATCCAAGTGATATGACCTAAATGTGCATATTCGTATAGAATCTTGTTACATCTATGTAACGAAACATTTTTAATCGAAATTAAATTCTAATGATAAAAATAATCAAATTACCTCTTTTTCTACCCATTAATAGGATTTAGTTCATTTTTATAATAATTTAATGTGATAGCGATAAATTAATATAAAAAAAAACTAGCTCTTCGTGCGATGTATTAAAAAACTCAACAAAAAAATTATAAAAGTATTTTTGTGTAAACTTTTAATGGAAAAAAATAAATGAATAAATATAATGATCTACGAAAAAATCAATGGAGAGTAATAATCAAGAGTACTGTTCACATTCCCTGAGCAGTGACTCAGATGCCTCCACTGTGGGGTGCTAGAAATACCACCCGAGAGGAGGAAGAAAGAGAATGTTTTGTATATGAAGTCAAAGTTTCGGTAGCGTGGGAGAAGCAACACTATGTCTTCCTGCGAGCATGACTAGTATTTTGGTCCTAAAAGTTATGTTTTTAATGTGCAAACGATTTCAGAGTCGTTTGTTCGAGCCCTGATGTCACTAAAGACCCGCTGTGTAGCTGGGATTGATGCATATTAAATCTGTCGAGGTTCAAAGTCCTTCCATTAGCGTGGTAGGGAAATCTGGAGAGCAAAGTCGTCCTCATTACTTGACCGAGGTGCATCACTAATAAATCTCGTTTCTTCTCTGTGCGACTTTAATAAACAATTAATTAATGTCAAAACTATTTTCGCTTTACTTCGAACCATAAGGAAACAGCATACTAGTGCAAGCTGCTAGGATACAATAAATTTTGAGTTTGTTTGGGACTCTGTATATTTTGTAAAAATTCTAATGCCGTTGATTTGAGAATCGCAAGAGCTTTCCTAGCTGGAGGATGAAAAGAGGACTTTCAATTAATCGTTTAAAAAATGGGCGCTGAGAATTTTTTTGGGAAGACAATGGTTACGATGATGGCTAAAATTCTGAAGCCTGCGAGGAAGAGTCTGTTAGAGAATTGGTCAATGTTCAGATATTTGAGAATGTGAAAAGGAGGACTTGTTATACGTTTTAAGTGAGACGGATGAAATAATTGGTGATAGCTTAAATACTGTGGGATTAAAGTAGAAACTACTAGGTAGTAAAGAATTCGTCAAAGTTGCTTTGACCACTTACTATCGAAAATCGTGAAACGGAAGAATATTTATTAAAGAGGAGGAATATTGATAAAAGAGGAAGATTTGATGCAATTAGTTGAGCTTCAAGAAAAAAATATATAGGTCAAAATGCAAATACAGAAAGAAAAGACAAGTTTATTGGATATTAAAAGTTCAAAAGAAGCACTGTCAAGGAAAGTTTGAAAGACAACAAAGTGCCATTATTGGAGAACAAGACTAAAAGCAAATATCTCACGCAAAACGATTTCAGTCTCAACATGAAGAGTTTGAATGTGAATTGAAGAATTATCTAATATTCAAGAAGGAAAATAAGTTTTAAGGGAACAAAATGTCAGAACTAGAAGAAAAGCTATTACGTCAAGAAAAAAGATCTCATTCTCAGCTGGAAAAGTTTTATTTCGAACTAAATGGGAAAAATAAAGGATTTGTAGAAGTTCAAGATAATAAGAAACTAACTCGAGTCAAACGCGAACGTTATGTCATAATTGGAGAAAAAAAGAAGAAGCATTGTCGGTAGTGGGTAAAACAACTTAATTCCAAGGAAATGGAAAATTATAATCTGTTAAATCAATTAGAAAATGTGGGAATTGGAATCTGTGTCTTAAATGAAGAGAAAGAAGAAATGCAGATTGAAATACAAGGGGAAGAAGAAATGACAACGTTTAGAGATTGATCATGCAAAGGAGACAATGCATCAAACATTGGGATGAGAACAATATCTAAGAAAAGGAGAAAAAAAAAGTACGGAAAGTGAAAGACCTCAACGGCTGAAAAAGCAATTGTAGCATTTGAAGCAGACGTTTGAAAAATAACTCAAAGGACATGCAGAATTTATAATGCAGAAGGAATGCCTTCCGAAAATACCCCCATGGGAAATATGAAATGGATGGTGAAAGTAAAGGCAGATTCCAAAGATGGGACGATTATACTACAACGAGAGAATGGAGTGAAGATTAACAGAAGACGCACTCTCTTTGACCGGGGGCTGGCGAGGTCAAGTATCCCCTCTCTTCATTAACAAACGGTCGGAAAGATACCTGGGGCTATTATTACGATGAAGAGCACGTCAAGATTTACGACATGTGCTGGTTTGGTGACAAAGATAGGTTGGATGGTTGATGGAGCACTTAGGTCTTGCGTCCTTTAATCTCCAGTCGATATACTGTTGAATGAGTTGCTTCGACCTGTTACTTGCCTATGATTTTAGAAAAATTATTTACAAATTTTAAAATTACTTTGCCTCTTTAAAAGAAATAAATTTAAAAACTTTAAGATAAAGAATTACTAGAAATATCAAAGTGTAGAAGAATTGCTATTGATTGAAAATGGTTTATGTGTCAGGAGAGAAAATTAATTGGCTAGCCAATCAGAAAGCGGCTTCTCGCGCTGGTGAAAAACCAGAGAGGGAAAAAAAATTCCAATTCGTTTGGGGGTAGTTAACTCGAGAGCTAACTATCCTATTAATCGAGCGCGTTGTCTCCTAAGAGAACGTTTAATATATACGAGCTAGGAAAATGTGCAAATTTTGCATAAAACTTAGTGGTAATAAAAAGGAGAAATTTAAATATAAGATGAATGAAATATAGAGTAACACATATCTTGGTCTATTAATACAATTCCCCTCAGGGGGCTCATCTACCTGAGATGAGTACGGGCTTCACAACCCCGAGATACCTCAGTGATCTTTTTTTCCCCTCTTCTTCTCCCCCTCTTTTTTTCTTTGTCATGTGTTTTGCTTTGGGGGGTTTTCCGCTTGATATTTTGTGATATCAAGCGGAAAATAGTTTTCACTAACTCAGTTTCATGATAACTATGTGTGTGTGATAATACTTGTGTTAAAAAAAAAATTATAAAATTATTTAAAATAAAAAAAAATTATAAAAATATTTAAAAATAAAAAAAAATTATAAAAATATTTAAAAATAAAAAAAAATCTTTGTGGTGTCTCTACTAAAACACTAAAAGGCCGACGGCGTATCAATACCGATCTTCTGCGTGCCTAGCTCTGGCAATTCGGTGCCCCAGTACCCCTCATGCGGAGGTACCTAGTGGGAGACCGCATGGGCGTGATTGGAAAAGGCCCTGGTTAGGGAAGGGTGTGCGAGGAGAAGAGTTGCGTGCGCCGTCGGTAACAGTTTCGGAACGTCATCCTCAAAATGTTCCCAGAGGGAGAGCCTTGGTTGCGTTTGGCTGAATGGTGTGACCTCCCTCCCATTGCGAGAAATCCTCCTTGGCTTCGGCCTTGGACTGTGCCTCTGCCTGGACACGTAATGGTGCAGTTCACATTATCCGGCTGGAACGAATCTCTCCGCCAGTTACTCGTTTCCGCGTTAGGAAAGGGTGGGGAGATGGGGTCTGGCGGAGGCCCCATCGAACTAGAATTCTTTCCGTGAAATTTTTTTTTCTAAGGCAATTATGGTTACAACTGAAGAGAATTCGATTTTGGCTCCCATAGCGATAAACAAATCTAATAAAACATGGGCTGATCGTGTAGAACAATACGAATCTAATTCTTTGAATTTAGAGTCAAAATCAGACACATGTATTAAAAATACCAACTTTCGTTTTTTTCCCATTAAAAGAGAAACTGATACATTTGAAAAAATATCTCCCTTTTTAATACAAAAGGGTATACAAGGAATGGTAGGAACAGTTCAGGAAATAAAGAAACTACGATCTGGTGACCTTTTAATACAAGTTTGCAATTCTCATCAAGCAAAACTGATTATGAATATGAAGACCTTAGGACCCTATTCTGTGACAACTTCACCGCATAGGAATCTTAACTACTCTCGTGGCGTGGTATCCTCAAGGGAATTGGAAAACGTGTCGGAGGAAGAGATTTTGGAGAATATGCAGGACCAGCTGGTTTGTGGTGTCCGGAGGATTACGATTAGGAGAGATGGTAAGGTGCTTAACACCCAGCACCTCATCTTGACCTTTTCGACTCCTACCCTGCCACAGACTGTTCAGGCCGCATATCTCCGACTCTCCGTCCGACCATATGTTCCAAACCCTCTGAGATGTTTTAATTGCCAACGATATGGCCATTCTAAGAACGCGTGTAGGGGACAATTGACGTGCGCTCGCTGTACAGCAACATTACACGATAGTGCTTCCTGTACCGCTGCAGAGAAGTGCGTCAATTGTCAGGGCAACCACCCTGCATACTCCCGTTCTTGCCCTAAATGGGCCGAGGAAAAGGAAATATCTACGGTGAAGACGCTACAGAATTTATCATATCCCGAGGCTCGCCGGGTAGTAGCTTCCCGTACCCCAGTACAGGGAAAAAGCTACGCAACGGCAACACAGACTATTAAAGTATCAAAATCCACGCAATTTCCTGAACCTGTTCCTACGACTAAGACTACGCAACCTATCAAAAAGACACCGCAACCTAACACTAAAGCTCTGCAAACCAAGAAAAAAATAAATATTCTTAAATCCCTTTCCTCTGCAAAAGCTAATCAGACAAGGCCATTGGCCAGGTCCAAGACTTTGCAGAGACAAAACTGAAATTAAATGCGAAGAACAGCGTTCCTCGCAAAAAAACGAGGGTCATTGATGGGGATGCGGTGATATTACACCCATCGCCCGAAGATTATGACTCCATGGGGGTCCTGGAAACGGGACCTTCCACTTCCAGTGCGCCCAATTAATGGCTTTTGTTTCCTGGAACTGCCGTGGTTTACGACCCAGACTAGAGGATCTCAAATCCATACTATCTACGCACCAACCTGTCTGTGTTGCTCTTCAGGAAACTTTTCTGAAGAGTAATATGACAACCCATGTGCGTGGCTATCATTGTGTACGACGGGATGTTGATGTCGCATCACCTTCTTCTGGAGGTGTTTGCACACATTCTGGCATCCCAGAACTATCCTCATAACATCGTTACACTGACCACATCGTTGCAGGCTGTGGCTGTGCGAATTCATACTCGCACATTAATCACAGTCTGCTGCATTTACCTGCCACCTAACGATGTTGTGTCACAATTGGATTTAGACCAACTAGTCGATCAGTTACAAGCTCCCTTCCATCTGCTTGGTGACTTTAACGGACACAGCCCTCAGTGGGGGTATGATGGTACAAATTCTCGTGGTCGGCAGATCGAGCGATTGATCTCTGATCACAGTCTCTGTATGCTGAACACCGACGAGAAGACGTATTTCCATGCTCCCACTAGGACCTTACATTCCCTTGATCTAGCCATTTGTTCACCGACACTGCTACCGTCGCTAAATGTAGAGGTTCTAAATGATCTATACAATAGTGATCATTTCCCTCTCCTGATCTCCCAGGTTCATGGTAGTGGGGTGCAATTACGTCCCCCCACTTACCGCTTCAACCTGGCATATTGGGATTTATTCACACGGTTAGCGGTTATTACCGTTGTGATGGTTCAAGATCAAGGTATAAATAGCTCTGTCCGACATGTCACTGCCTCTATCGTGAACGCTGCCGATGGAGTGATACCGAAGAGTAGAAATTCACAGAGGAAGATGAGTAAACCATGGTGGAATAAGGAATGTCAACCATCCTACAGGGAACAAAAAAATTGTAGGGCATGTTCAAACGATATCCCACAACCGAAAACCTCATCGCCTTTAAAAGGGCAAGGGCGATTGCTCGCAGAGTAAGGCGACATAGTCAGAGATAATCTTGGATCAGGTATGTCTCTTCCATCACATCGTCTACCACAAGTCAACAGTTATGGAGAAAGGTAAAAGCTGCAAACTCCCTGTATCGGGAATTTTCCATCCCGATACTGGAAACTGCAAATGCTGTGCATTCTTCACCTGTTGAAGTGGCCAATGTAATCGGCCACTCTTTTGCTAGTGTGTCAAGCTCCGATTCTTACAGCGCTACATTTTTAGCGACTAAGAATCGTACTGAGCAGACACCTATCAACTTCAGGTGTCGGCAACCACTCCCTTACAACTGTGACTTTGACATGTGGGAATTGAGAAAGGCTCTGTCCTTGGCTAAAAATACCAGTCCAGGCTCTGATGGAATAACATACGATATGCTTCGCCACTTGAGCGAGGATTCACTTGTCAGTCTCCTTTACCTATTCAACCGAATATGGAGGGAGCATGTGTTTCCTAGCCAGTGGCAGGAAGCAATCGTTATTCCTATTCTGAAGCCTGGAAAGGATCCAAAGAACCCTCTCCACTATAGGCCTATCGCTCTGACGAGTTGCCTGTGTAAGACGCTAGAACGTATGGTCAATGCCCGTCTCGTATATCAATTGGAAAAGAATCAATGCATTCCTCCGTTTCAGAGTGGCTTCCGTAAAGGAAGATCCACAGTAGATAACATCCTTCTACTCGAAAGTCAGATTCGTTCTGCTTTCGTACGGAGGAATCATTTGGTTTCTATTTTCTTTGATATCGAAAAGGCATATGACCGTACGTGGCGCTATGAGATACTGCGCACTTTACACGGTTATGGTCTGAGAGGCAATTTACCTCTTTTTATTAAAATGTTTTTGTCGTTTAGATCTTTTAAAGTACGGGTTGGTAATATTTTATCTTCATCTTTTATTCAATTTGAAGGAGTTCCTCAGGGGAGCATTTTGAGCCCCACTCTTTTTATTTGTCATCTGTCACCTATACTTTCTCATCTGCAACCATCAGTTCATGGTTCATTATACGTTGACGATCTGCAGATTTCCTGCGAAGGATCGTCAATGCGTATCATTGAGCGACGACTTCAGACCGCAGTCAATAACCTGGTTACTTGGTGTGACGCGAATGGGCATGGTATTTCTGCCAGCAAGAGTAGTTGCGTGCATTTTTGCAGGAAACGGGGTCTCCATCCCGATCCTGACATTCGCATCCATAATTCGTCTATTCCGGTCGTCCCTGACGTCCGCTTCCTCGGAGTAATTTTCGACCGCAAACTCACTTTCCTTCCGCACATTTTACATCTGCGGAGGAAATGTGAGAAATCCCTGAATATCTTGAGGGTGTTGTCCAACACCTCTTGGGGAGCGGATCGAACTTTATTACTCCGAGTGTATCAGTCGGTGATTCTGTCTCGATCGACTACGGATGTATCGTCTACGGATCTGCTTGCAAAACTACCTTGCGGAAACTTGACCCAGTCCACCATAATGCTCTGAGAATCTGCTGTGGTGCGTTTCGAACGTCACTTGTGCAGAGCCTCTATGTCATTGGCTTTGCGTTTTGTTTGTCAGCTGCCTTTGGCTTTGCGACGCCAGAAACTGTCGCTCTATTATCATTTCAAAATGTCATCTCTGCCATCTCATCCATTACAGAACATTAATACCAGCCCGTCTTTAAGGAGACTGTACAGTGCTCGTCCTTCCATCATCCGGCCTTTTTCTGAGAGGGTGAAGGTATTCATCGAGGAACTCGGCCTACATGACTTGGATGTTCAGCAACGAAATTTTATTAAATTTCCACCTTGGAATGTGCCTAGATTTACTTTTCATAACCCTTTTGTTTTATTCAGCAAATCCAACACATGTCCCATTGTTTTCCAGAGAATCTTTGCCTTCCATCTCTGTCAGTATGAGGATTTTATTCCTATATACACGGATGGATCGAAAGGAACTGGATACGTCGGCTGTGGTGTCGTTTCAAATGACATCAGGCACAGTTACCGGCTCGACGCTTCCTGCAGTGTTTACACTGCCGAAGCAGTCGCCATCTACTGTGCCCTGAAATTAGTCGAGAAATCCAGTTCTCGAAAGTTCGTTGTATATACGGACAGCAGGAGCGTCCTGGAAACATTGGTACATCTGCACGATCGAAGTCATCCTATCGTGGTTGAAATAGCTGGCATTATTTGCCAGCTTTATAGCAGGGGTTATGACATAAAATTCTGCCGGATACCTAGTCATGTAGGTATTTTAGGAAATGAACAAGTGGACTTTGCTGCACGTTCGGCAACGAATCCTCTGCAACTCGCAGTCCCATTTGAGGACATTCGAAGTCACATTTTAATGCTCATTCATCAGACATGGCAGGAATCTTGGAGTCTTCAGATAAATAACAAATTACACTCGGTGAAGCCGACCATTGGAGAATGGCCTGTATTTCCAATGCGAAGAGCCGATGTCAGATTGACTCGCCTTCGCATTGGACATATTCTTTTTACTCACAAACATCTTTTGTTTGGAGAAGATTCTCCCGAGTGTCCTTCCTGCCATGTCCCTTATTCTATTCATCACATTTTAATTGACTGTCCGGTGTTTGATCATCATCGCCGGACTTTTTTTCATTCATCTGTTTTAAATCTTTCTGACTTATTGGGGGAAAACCCGCACCATAATTTATTTGCCTTTTTACGTCATATTGGCCTTTTACACACATTTGATTTTTAACTTTTTATCTTTTGTGTGTTATTTGTGTTTGTCTTGCGTTTTTAAGGCTGTTACTTTTTAAATAGATTTTAACAAGTGTTTGGCGCAGCATAGCCTACTTTGGCTCTTGCGCCATTAAACCCTACAGTCACTCACTCACTATTAATACAATTATCTAATGTATATTCATCAATTCTTTGGAGCGCCATGTTCTCAATGGTTTCAAGAGATGCGAAGAATTTTCTTGAGATGTGAACAATAAAGTCTTTAAGGGTAGACATTTTAATGGAATTCCAAATGTCTTCTTTCTGCATAAACTAATGAGCATTTAATATCTGACGGAGCATCATATTTTGTGCTCTTACCAAAGAATTGATAAGCGTCTTTCCTGCATGCCCCCAAACTTGGCTAGCTTAAGTAAGGACTGGTCTGAGAATCAGAGTGTAGATAAGCATTTTATTCTTGATACTCATTTTTGAGTTGCGAGAGATAAGGAGGAAAACTTTATGCTCGTTTTCTCGGAATTTCTGTTTAATTAACGCGATATGTTGTTTGAAAGGGAGAGCTTTATCCAACGTCACATTCAAATATTTGGTGTGCTGAGACCAGGGGATTTTAACGTTTTGAATGAAAATGTCAGTGTTGTTATTTTTATTTTTACGAGAAAAGAAGACGACTTCTTTTTTTTTATTTGCATTCAGAGCGATTTTCTAGAGAGAAAACCAATCTTTCATTCTCGTTAGTTGCCTGTTAAGGGAATCAGCTATGATCTTGGGTTTTTCAAGTTGAGCCAATATCGCTGTGTCGTCGGCGTACATGCTGTTGGTGATGTTTCTGGTTCTGGGGATGTCATTGACGCCCCAGCGCGAAAAGTATTATGCACTCTGACAGAGAATTATGTATTTTGTGATGACAGACAAAGAAAAAACGCTATTTCCTCACAGCAGACAAAATCCCGCTTCGTTCGAGAACCGCAAAGCCCTTCAAGTTGTGGAAAGGAAGACGAATAGGATTTCATGACCGCTCACACGTATGTATAAAGAACCGAAAGTGAACCCTCCTTTCAAGAGACTGAAGGCAATAAGTTGCATTCTGTATAACGTACTCAGAAATGATGGACTGAAACAGCAATTGTGAAAGGACGATCGATAGCCTTTTCCATAACTGGAAATAGTAAATTAGCCAACACGAGGCTGAGGAAGTTCCATTTTTATTATATATTTTTTCTGAGAGATTGATAAAAACAAACTCTGCTCATGAACATTTTTTGATTTTTTTTTTCTGTGATCCATTGCGAAACTGAATTTAAAGATTTACTATTTCTCAATTCTTTTAAGAATAATTCCTTTATTTTAAGGATTACTTATTGATTATTTTCATGCAATAGTTGAATACTTTTCTAAGATTATATTGAATGATTAATCTGCGAAATATTGAATTATTTATTTGAGAATTGATTGGATTATTGCCAAAGATTTATTAAAGGATAAGTTTTTCTTAAACATGTCTTAATAAGATTCTTAAAACTGGTTAATTAGTGCATTGTATCAAAGATACTTATATATTTTTGCGTGATTCATTTTGAAATCATGAAATGTATAGTGATTGATGTTTTGGAATTTCGATTCCAAATTATTGACACTTTTTAGCTTTTTTTCTCCTCCAAAAAATCAGATAATGATCTACACACTCGATATAAATTCAGTATTCTTAAAAAAAGTATGGATATCTTAGACGACGAAAGAATCTCAACTTCGCGATGTATCGTTCTAGAGATGAGCTCCTAAATATACAAAAAAAAAATCACTTCAACATTATTAATTAGGAAACACATGGAAGAAAATTATTAAATAACAATTATTTCAAAAAAAAAAAATTTAAAAAGAAAAGGTACAATTAATTCGAAATTAGTGAAGAAATATACCAAAGTGATAGAAAAATCTTATAGAAAACTGAACTCAGATGATAAACTGTGGGCGCTTAATCCGCATTATCGGATTAGGCTTGTTACGGAAGAGCAAAAGTGAAAAACACGAACTACTTAACAATAAAATTTAAAAGATTATTTCGAGGGTGTTTACGAGTAATTTTGAGATTTGAGGAATAAGTTGAGATACTTGCAAAAGAAACATCATCAATATCATTCACATGTTGTTTAAAAATTTGGAGCGTTTAGTTGAGAAAATATGGTTTTCTAGTAGGAATTGAAATCGCTCGTTGGATATCGTTATTCAAAGATTCATTCGAAACAGAATCATAATTCAATGAATGTATAAAAATAATCTCCAAAAAAATACATTCTTAGAGATTCATCATAAGCACAAACAAACGAATAACAATCTTCAAAAAAACTACATTATTATTGATAGAAGCAACGAAAAGCTATGGCATAATATGCGCATTGAAGACAAAATCTACTTTATAGATGTCTTTTAACATTAAAAAAGCTAATTTCGAAAACAATTGCTTCAAGTACACATCATTATTCCCTATAATTTCATTGATCGGAATTTCGTGCTTCTGCGCCTTTCCATTGTTGCGCTGCGTCTCGCGTCCAAATACACACAAACTCTTCCTTTTATTAATATAGTAAGATTTGTCCTGGGACAAAGAGTAATCTAAGGCTCCGTTAGTTTTTAACCGATTTTAAAAAATCAAATTACGCTAAAAGGCTTGTTAAAATGCGCGTTTTTTAAGCAGAAAAAATTTTAAGAAAAAGAAAAAACCCGCTGTAATCTACTGAAGAAACGGTGATAAAGGAGATTTTCCGAAAAATACCACCACTAATAAATTTGAAAACTCTTTTGGCCAGAATATACTAATGACTCCTCCCCCACACCGACAAATTAACTTGTATAACTGTCAGATAAACATTCAAATTTATTATATATAAAGGGGGGGACAATATTTAATAGCTGAACAAAATTTTAATTACGAAACATTTAACATACTTTATTCGATAAATTTAAGATGCTTTATTATTTTCTGGTCCTCCCTGTGGTCATGGTCGCGAACTTCATTGTTGATGAATTTCAAAATGAATCGTAATGAATCTACTTCCGAGAAAGACCATCGTCCTCATTATTTGACTTTATTTCAAAATAGCCCTCTTGTTTCTTGTAGTACAATGGTCACTTAAATCAGTGATACCTAATGGGGTCGGTACCACCCACCGGAGGCGTTGAAGAGATCTATAGGTTTTTTTTTCGTTCTTAAGACTAATTTAGGGGCATGGAGAACCGCCTCCTTTCTGGGTAATATTTGGAGGAATGGTCTGAAAAGCTTGATTAATACTAAAAATCATTGATTCCATGTATCAAAAAATAGTTCTAAATGTCTTTAAAGCTGGATCAGTCCGCATTAAAAGTAGGCATTCGTACATTATGGCTTTGTTCCTAATACCTTTTTGACTAGAACATGAACAATTCGCAGAATGCGCTCGGATGAACACATGACCCCTACGGACAACCTCAGTGTGTGTTCCAGCTCGATTAACAAAAGATAACATTTATAACTTTGAATAGGTCACGACAATAAAGAACCAATTTTAGAGTTTAATGTTAATTTTAAGGTGTTTCCTACTTTTCCCTTCAATGCGTGCTTTAAATTGCATGAAATAAAATACATTTGAAAGAGAAGGGAAGAAAAGAATTCTTCTGTGAGATTACTTTCTATTTTTGACTTTTGGAAATATTTGCAAATATTTATTAAAGATCTGAAAATTGGCTCCCTCACTATTGATTTCAGGAGCGGAAGTCGGTGTGTTTTTCTCCCTGAAAAGAAGGCATTGAATATTTTTTTTTCCCCGAGAAGGGGTGGTATGGCAAAAAATATTGGGAACCTACGATTTAACTCATCCAAAAACCAGCCTGTGAAAGAGTGAGGCACGCTAAATAAAGTTAGGCTTCATAGCTAAGTCAGCGGAGATGTTTGCATTATTTTTTGGGGCTGCTTTTAATCCCATGATGAATGTGTTGTCATCGTCGACAAAGTCAGTTGACCTTCGTGATGAGGCAAATACAAACAAATCTTGTCCGATGGATCTTAGCAGATCCTTAAGCTACCCAGACGAAAAGGGATTCCCTGGTTGGCCAGTTATTAGGCGCATTTTACTCGTATCGTTGTTAATTACGACTATAGAAAGATGGCCACCGCACACTTGTCCTCTTACTACGGAAGAAAGTATTTATAACGATTAAGGGACTTTTTGAACTATATTTAGAGTGGGGCACGTGAAACAAAACAATACTAAAAGTTTTTCTAGTCATTACTGCATTTTGTTTTATTGAGTATCATTTAGATTATTTCTACTGACGTCATCGGCTGTCTCTAGGTAAAATGGCGGGTCTATTTGACTCTGCACGTTAGGCGGTTGCATCACTAGTCATAATTTATGAGTGGGTGTCTTAGACACACTGAGGCAAATTTGCTTCAGGGGTGTATTGTTATGAAATTTTTCCCCCTCTGTGAGTGCTAGGGGTGGTAAAATCAAAACCAACTCGGAGGATAACAACGAATGACAATTTATTCGTAAGTCTTCAGGACAATACACAGGTAGCACAGCTTGGACAATAACAGATACACAGTACTTGCACAATTTGGTGACAGAGATACAGGAACAAAACACACTTTAATAACAGTTATAACAACGTTCTGCTCACTAGTTTATTACTCCTCACTGCCAACATCCTTCGCAATAATATTCTTCACTTCCACAGCTGGATCCAACAATTTCCACAGATACGCGCTGCTTCTTCGCAAATTTACCCGGCATGCTCTACTTTAGGTGCCGACAACTTTCAGTCGATTTCCCGATCGATCTCTGCAACAGAGACTCCACAGACAGATTCCAGCAGTTCCGCTGGTTTCAAGCCGAACCTCCAGAAGATTCACTCGGCCACGACTCCTAGATCGGTCTTCAAAGCAGACTCCACAGACAAACTGATTCCGTACACAGACTGAACCCCTGCCTCTCAGACTCTCGGCGTATTTATACCTCCTCCGGCAAGGTATGACGTCAAATGGGAAAATTCGCGAGAAGTCTGTCACTTTCTTCCCGGTCTTTATTTCATCTAGGTTTCAGCACCTTCGAGATCTTTCCGTTCGTCACAAAAGTCGCCAAGCTACCAAAATGTTTACCAGGGTTCATTATTTAAACTTTCTTTTGCTAACTGATGATATCTCTGAAAATGCATTTTTTCCTTTTTAGAGAAGCGTTGCAGGGAAGCATCAATTCGTAACAGTATTCAATCAGTATAGTTTTGCTACTATCTAGTGATCAAGTTCTCTGTTATCACTTAAGTGGTAATATCGTCACCTCGAGGCGGAAGTTATTGTCATCACCATCGGCTGACTTTGGTAGCATGCACAGATTCGAAATACTCATCTTCGAGGGCAAGCATATCTTGTCCTGTGCAACTTTTATAGCGCCTAAAATAACTGAACAGAAAAGGAACTCCCTGGTAGGCAGATTATTCTTCATCTATTACTCCTATCGTTATTATTTGCGACTTGCCAAAGACAGACGTCTCATAATCATTTAGCCAGGTGTAAAAGTTAAAAATTAAATTTTGGACGACAAATTTGAGGATGGAGAAAGGAAAATTGATGGCTATGATCCCAAACGTACACCAAACATAGAATGTGGAAATACAAGAAGAACTACAAAATTTTACATCTATAAAAGGTAAATAAGACAATGTACAAAAATGGTTCTTTGCATCGCATTAGAGTTTGTTTTAACTTTATTTGTTGTATTACGTGAAAAATCAATTATACGAAAGCCCCTTTGTTGACTAATAAAAACAAATGAGAATTAAATTCATTTGACTCCCTGACATTCCAAGAAGAAAACCAAATTAAAAAGCAGTACTATTTCGAAAATTTTAAGACAAAAATGGCAGCATCAAACTCTTAAATTTCTGAATAATTTTATTCATTTCAGTTATTTCTTGATTCCAGATTAAGCATGTTTTAAGGGAATACAACAACTGATTGGTAAATAAAATAATTTTATACGTGTTTTATTTCAATCCAATAAAAAAAATTATGACATATTTTGAAAATTTAATCCATCATGGGTGGAAACAGGCCTCAAATATGTACACAAAAAACTTTTCAGATAAAATGTTTTATGACACATTTTTGAAAATTAAGTTCATTACTATTAAAAACTGGCATCAAATATATACTCAAAAGATTGCATGATAAAAATTTGAAAAGTGGTCAGCTACGACATTTTGTGATTGATGAAAACAATAGCCCCTTTCGTGGCTAACAATGTCTACCAATATTGCCAGAGCACTTATCATTAATCAACCCTTTCAAAAACACCAATCCAAGTAAACTAAAAGAAGAAATTCTCAATAAAATTATTTGCCAAGAAGTGTATTATGAAGATGATAGATATTAGAAACAGATGTTTTAATAAAAATTAAAAATTATTATACACATACAGTTTTGGAAGCACATAATATAAACGCGGAATATAAGGGACAAAATTTTATCAAAGACTGAAATAGAAACCAATTACATTATTCAAGATATAAATATGCATAATATTTAAGAGAAGAATTAGAGGTCAGCCCATGATAATAAAATAATAGAAGTTCAATGATTTATACAAGAAAATCCAACAAAAAATATTTACCATATTTGTGAAAATTCGTGTCGGTAAAGAAAATAACACAATTCCAGACAAACTTACACCAGTCTTTTCCAATCCAAACATCGTTCAGGGACATTTTTTTTGATTTGGTAAACAAAAAACAACAAAAAGTAAATATAATCAAATCCATTCAACCAAAGAGAGTTAATTTAGTTTCGAGAGGTATCGTATCGAACTTTATATTAAAGGACCAGAGCCAAGTGCAAAATATCGTTAATTGAATCCATACAAAAGTTTTATCAAGGCAATATTAAATTCATAATCTGTGCTATGGAGAACACGAGGAAGAAAATCCAATAAAGCTAGTAAAACATGTTCATTGCGCTAACGAGCTCCTACAACAAACGCAAAAATATGCCAGAAATTTCAAAAATCATACTCTCAATTCCAGCCGACTTTAATAGCCGAAGAGTGGAAGCAATAAATATATATATAAAAAAAATTTAAAATGTAATCTACGCAAAGTTTTGTAAAGAATAGATTTAGTCACCAAAGGTGCATATATTTTTTAAAAAAAAAATATTATTCCAATCTTCCATAGAAAGATTTGGTGTAACTAAATACACCATCACAGACTCTACACAGTTTAATCTGTTAATTTAATGTGCACAATTACATCTGTTTTAAGATATTGTTGTAAAAAAATATAGCTTCTAGCGAACAAAAACACAATGCCAACTTTCGATGACGAAAAAGAATAAAATAAACGATTATGCGGTACAGATCAAATTATTCAAATAAAAATTAAAATTAAATGAAACGATAAGTTGTATTGAAGTGGACATAATATGCTTCTCAGATGCTAAAAATAAAGAAAACGATAAACTATTAAATTCAATGTATTTTAAGTTAAATGTAATTATTGCTCCAGTGAGAATGAAAATAACATTTATGTGTTGATCTATTCTTAACATTATTGGTGCCTTCATACTGTAAATTTGCCGCAAAGTCTTACTTGAAGTTCAAATGAAACGCAAAACCATTGCGTTGAATTCCACTCTATTTTGAATTTTTCGCAAAATGCTCAGTTCAAGCTGAGTGAACAAATATTGGAATTGTAGGGCAGATCCTTTAAATTTCAACTATTATTTTGCTGTTGATTTTAGCGAGTGTAGTGTTTTTTCACTTTTTAGCCATCCAACAATGGGCTATTCTCTTAGATACCCCATAAATTGTTGTCCAGGACCACTTCTTGTATCTAATCATTTTTTTTGCGCGTATATATATATATATATATATATATATATATATATATATTTGTCTGCTTCCTCCAGTAACGAACTTAATTTTCAAAAATACGTCAAAGTAAATTTCTCCTGATTTTTTTTTATTGGATTGAAATTAAATATATGTAATATATGTCTGATACCTACTTTCCCAACTAAGGAACTCAATTTTCGAAAATATGCCATAATAAGTTTCCCCAATTTTTTTAATAGATTGAAGTGAAACAAATATAAAAATTAAGTATTTTATTTACTTATCAGTTTATGTATTACCTTAAATCATATGTAAACTGGAATCAAAAGATATGACTGAAAATAAATAACATTCAGAATTTTAAGACATTATTGAAGCAACCATTATTTTTTTTAGCCACCTAAGGGCTATTGTTTTAGGTGGATCACTTCTGAAGTACCAGATAACTTTTCAATTTTTTATCGTTTGTTTCAATTTTAATTACATTTTGCTTAAATATATTCAATTTAATAATTTATCGTTTGCTTTAATTTTAATTATATGTAGCTGATATAATATTCAGTTTAATAATTTATCGTTTCCTTTAATTTTAATATCGGAAAAGTTTACTGTAGTCCATTTCTTGATATTCCATCGTTTACTTTAATTCTTATATTTAATTGTGCAATTTAATAATAATTATAAGAAAGCGCACCTTGGGTGACTAAATCTGTTCTTTGCAAAACTTTGCATAAAACTTTTACGTATTAAATTAATGTTTGTTTTTGTAGTATTTCGACGTCAATGATGGATATTTCAGAATGAATTGAAGAAAAGGTACATCTGTATGACAAGCCAAGGAAAGAATATAGGAAGTTTTTTTTTTTTTTTTTAAAAAAAAAAAAATTTAAAAAAAAAAAAAAAAAAAAAAAACCACGTGAACATGGATTAACAAAGCCGAACAAAAATGAAAACTGAACAAAATATAATAGCTAATCGCTGCTCTCTGAATAAAGTAAGTAATCTTCTCTCACACAATTGGTTATTCAAATACCTTCAAATGCGGCAAATGTGGAGGGTCTTGCGTTTAGCTGCGGAACCGACAACATACGAGTGGTGCCGAGCAAACAATGTGAAAGCACCATAATATTTCAATGAGGCGACTACAATTCAGACTGAAACTAATGTGAATTGGTTTGAAAAAACCAAATAAGACAAAACGTTATGTACATTTAACACTCTATTTTGAAAATAGATCAGGGACGACATTTTACGGTTGTACAAAAACTTCTTTGGTCGCTAACAATAAGCAAATTACTCCACCAAATCGTATAATTCTCAGTTCTTGTAAATCGACAAAATAGAAAAGAAAACCAAGCAACTTGAGAAAAAGAAATTTGAGCCTTTATAAGAAAATGAGCCAAAAACAGTAACTCAAGTAAATTCACAACAAAGCTGGAAGGAATAATAAAACCAATGAACAATTTTTTTTCAGCTTTAACATGATCTATGGAAGCAACTTTAGGAAAAGGTGCCACAAACTTTTATCATGAAGCAAAATTTCCAAGAACCATAAGACAGCACACGAAAAAGAAAAGTTCTGAAAAATGGCCAAACGCTTACAAACCTCAAATCAAGAAATTCAAACTATTATATCTACCAAAAATAAAACGAATGCAGAAGTTTTTCAATAATTTGAAAAGCACTTGTTTTACTAACATCGCACTGAGAAACAACATGAAGGCTATTGGCGACGGACCTCGTAATTTTGAATCTCGGTTAAGTGACGAGAACAACACCTGTGTTGGCATCTCTCTTTCGAAACTTCCACACCACACCAACTGTAGACGAAGTAACCCACAGTATGAGAAAGACAGCGGCTCGCGCTCGTGGTGTGATTAAGTTTTTTTCGTTCGAAAGGTTATAGTGCCCAAAAAACCCTCAATTAAATGATGGCTGTTTATGGAAATTATAGACCATCGTATATACTGATGTGAGCTGGAAAAGAAATTTTCAAACAGGCCACCTGCCCCTCACAGATGATCCAAGAAGTAGACCATCATGGGACAAATACGATGATGTAAGTGGAGGACTTTATCCTATTGGAACGAAGAATGACTATCTAAATGATCCGCAATGAGATTGACCTTAGTTAGAAAGTTATTCGTGAAGATCTTCACCCGTTTAAAGTGTCAGCCCACTGGGTTCTACAATTACCTTTGAAAAAACAAACACAGAGTGATTAGTCGGGGTAGATATTGAATTTTTTGGAGCTAGACGAAGAGGAGCTTTTGATTGCATTGTTTACTATGAATGAATCTTGGTTCTATCAACATCATCTAGAGACAAAAGAGATGAACTAGGAGTGGAACCACTGTGACTCATCTCTCTTAAAAAGTTAAGGTGCCGAAGTCTGCTGGGAAGATCATGCTATCTGGGGTTTTCGGGGGGCAACAAACTAGCTAGGGAAGAGTCAGACCATTACTGGTGCCTATAACTGTAAAAGTGTAGAACAGACTGCCTAATGTTCTAATCAAGAAATGAGGTGGTATGATCACGAAAAGTGTCAATATTCTTACCTATAATGCACTTGCTCACATATCTCGAGGCATGGCTTAGGTATCTATTCCAACTTTTCCATACTCCCAGAACTTAAAACATCATTGCAAGATTTGACAACACAAATGACGTAATTCAAGAGGTGGAACAATGAGTTTCGACGTAATCCGCAGAATTCTACATTGAAGGATTCTCCAAAGTCAAGAAACGCGGGGAGAAATGTATAACTGTGAATGTAGGGACTATGTAGAGAAATCTTAAGAACAAAGAAAAATTAAGTTTCTAACTCAAACATATTCAATATTAATTAAAACTGTATGATATCGTAAATTTTAATCGTAACTAAACTTTCGATTAAAACTTACGATAAACTGAGTGATAAATAGCTGGAATTGTAAAATATCCTCCATCATTTTGGAACTCCGAATATTTATCATATTTATAATTGTCTGTATCATTAGATAACATTCATAGCGATCACTTCTCAATCTTATTTTCTTACAAGAACTTAAAAATATCGAAAACCCCGGGATTCGTTTTAGATATAGAGGTCAAAATATAAAATAATATCAGAAAATTAATGAAATGAATTCTTTATTTGAAGTAAAAAAAATAAATTGATGGGCAATACACAAGGCAGTACATTAAGAACAAAAAGGGATTAATAAAAAAGCATTTTAGAAACATACTTGTATTAAATATAAGGAAATAAATACAATGCTAAAACGATTAGTAAAACAACTAAAAGCGAATTTTGGCATAAAACACATGAAAATATCAAGAATCCAAGAGATTTATTGAAAATAATCCGAGAGCCATAAAAAGAAGAAATAATAATTATTCATATAACATTTTTAAACATCAGGACATTTTACTATACAACAAAAAGGAGCGGGAAAATTGCTTTGTGTAGAACAATGCAAAAATACTTGGTAAAGAAGAAATAATAATTATTATTCATTTTACTTTAACTATTCAACAGATAGGAGTAGTCATATTGTTTTTTGAGTAGAATAACGTAAACATATTTAAATTAAAAAACGATCGCTAGCGAAGACAGTTTCATGCCTATTTCACTTGCCTATTTAAATCAATAACGTTTCGTGATAGTTGTTAATGACGTTGGATTTGTCATCCAATAATGTACATACGTTCTCGATAGGAGAATGATACGGTAATCTTGCAAGTCAAGGCAACATGTCGATATTCTGTAGAATATGGTGGATTACACAGAAATATAGGGATGAGCGTTAACCTGTTAGAAAATGAATACAGACCAAAAATAGTTACACAACCAGCTCAGTTACCAATCTGACGCACAGGTTTGCTGTTAAGGTGCTTAGAAAAGTGAGGAGAGTGCTCCTTTTTCGTAGTGAACTGTTTCCGAGGCTTTGACTCCTGATGTAGGTCAAGTCTATCTACGCCATCTACAGCTTGGTTTCAAGTGTTCATCTGGCCTTCTAATTAACTTAAAGCCTTCACTGGCACCGAGACAGGAACGGCTGTCATCTGAGACTACAACAGTTCTTCACTCAGTCCTCCAATGAGCTCTAACTTGACACCACTGAAGTCGCACGTGGAAATGCTTTAAAGTTAGTGACATAAAAGTTGCAAGACGTCTGACTTGAAGTTATTCCAGCAGTAATATATTTGTTATAGTTCGATGTGTCATTCTGCCGCCAACAGATGCTCATTTTTTTGCTGCAGATGCAGTACAATAAGCAGCAACATTACGGGGAATATGGTAGTCTTCTCTTTCAGTATTGGCCTATGTGCGCAAGACTGCCGGTTCGTAACATTGTTCCTTCTTTTCAAATACTGATGTATCGGTAGTCTCATTATAAGCAACTATGATCAGTTGCACGGTATGAAACTAGTAGCTGATCAGTATGAATGACATTTGGATTGGCGTTGAGCGACTTCTGAACTCTGAAGACAATATCCCTTTTCCTTTCTTGATAACAGTACAAAGTTACTACCAGTTCCGTTGTAGCTCAGACTCATGCTTCTCCATCGCTTTCAGTTCATTCATTCGCTGGTCAGTTTAATTGATCTCTGGCAAGTGCAAGTCCGTTTTCTACTCATGTATCCCCTAGGCTAGAAAGGCGCATTACTCGATCATTCAAAAGGACATTATAGGGCAATAGCAACATTTGACCAAAATGCATCTTCACTGAAGTCAATTTGGTTCCTCGTACAGTCAGCAGGCTGATTATCTGAGAGCATGTGGTAATACTTGGGAGATTTTGCAATGAATTATTGTATTTCTCTCAGCAAACTTGGTTATTTCTCCCTCAGTAGTTCCAAATGTGAGTGGAGCAACAAGAACTAATAGAGCATTCTTGATTTCCTTATTAATGCATCTTGTTAACTTAGCAATATGACCTGAAGTACCATGTGCAATTGCTTCATCAGGAGTAATGGATAAACACAATTCTTTGTCGTTTGTTTTTTTAACTCAATATTTTGTCTTTGTCACATAGAATCTTCAGAACACTGGGGACTCGAGTAGAACCTCTAACCTATACCATATAATGGGTGCTGATATCACCCATTCCAGCATCATTCAAAGCATATTCAAAGCCCATATTTGATTCCCAAAACAATAAATCCAGCAATTTTCCTAGTATCTTTAGTGGTTTGTCTCTGAGAATCTTTGCAGTAAACTCTGAAATGACGGACTGGAATGGCCACTTTTTCAGACCTCCTTGAATATTCGAATCATCTATTCTTTCGATCTTTGTTCGAACTTCGTCCTTTACTTCACGATCTTCTTCCGAACTTTGTACTTTACTTATTCAATCCTTCCTTTCTCACCTTGGATTATTTTACTTTATATTTCTTTTTGTCCTTGCTCTATTCTATTCTTCATTTCTTCTAGCTCTTACTTCATTTCTTCTTGACATGAATCCATTCTTTAATTTAATTCAGCTTTTTCGGCCTCCATTTTCGATATCATTTATTTCACCATGTCCATCATGGCTTTTAATAGGTCCTTCATGGCTTTTTTAAGAAAACACTGCAATTCACTTTGGAAAATTCCACTTCTGATAGAAGTATTACAAATATTAGATCTCACTGGCTTACGGTGAAATCAGTCCACGAGGATAATGGCAAATGACACTTTATTCACAAATATTCAGGACAGGACGAAATACAGATAATAAAACTTGGACAGATTAACAGCACAACAAAGAAACAGCTCTTGTACATACTAGTGACACATCAGTAACAGAAACAGCCCTTTCAATAATATTCAGCTAATCAGCTTATTAGTTCGCACTACGAACAAATCTCCAGCGTTATACTTTGCATGGACTCCTACAGCCTCCGATAATCTCAATAGATTGTTTGTTAGGGTCTCTCGGCCACTTTACCGATAGGTTTCTCGACAGGTCCACTCAGCCATTCCCAACAAATTCTCTCGGCCAATTCTGATAACTTATCTCGGGCTTCACACCTCTCCGTATTAAGAGCTGTTCCAACTAGATATAACGTCACATAGAAAGTTCAGGAAAATTCAAGTATTTCTAAGAATATTTTCTCGCCAAAGTCACTAATTTTCTCGCCAAGTCACCAAAATGGTAGCCAAATTCGTCATCAAGGTTGGGAGTCATTGTTTAAGCTTATATAGTGATCGACAAAATCTCTGTAAATGTCTCTTTCCTTTTATAAATATAACGTTGTAGTGAAGCGTTATCGCAAGTTCGTAATCATTCACAATTTTGTGATAAGTCGTTAATAATAACCTGAAGAAGTGTTCACTTTCACAACTCTAACCTTTTTATCCTTTCCTGTCTAAATATCCGTTATTTTGACCGATGATCATTGACATGGTGACATATTATCCTCTTTTAAAACGACCAAGCAACCTTTTTCAATATTTTTTTTAAACTTTCAACGTGATTTTTAGTGTAGATTATTTACATATTCTAATGTTCTCTTTGCTAAATACTCTGAAATAATTTCGTAATTTCTTGCCATTGACTAAGCCTACTTACGTTAATGGTTGTCAAATTTTATTCAATTATGGATGTAATTGACTTTCCTAAGAGGAAAAAGAGGCCGGTGTCAGAACAAATGGGAACCAATGATCTGATATCAAACATTTCTTAACTTGTACAGTCAATATTAAACATTCTTCATATGTTAAGTTTAAATTATTTCTTGCAATTCTTTCAAAGTACTATTTTAATGATTTTACACCCACTTCCAAGAGGCCTCCAAAATTAGGGGCTCAAGATGGTAGATACAGCTATTCAATATCTTCAGAGCTCATATACCTTGTCAAAAGGTTATCTAGATGACTGATCAACTTAAATAATTTTTGTATAGGGAACTCTCCATCATCTACAGTAAAGTTCATAGAGTTGTCTATAGAGCTCACAGCGTTTTCTTCTTGGAGATATGAATCTTTTTAATGTAACTATAAATGCAGCAGAAGTTAAATCCGTTACCGTTTCCAATTGCCTTGGTCACAAAATAAAGATGTTATTACTTATCTACAATGTTACACTTGTGAATGAAAATAGACATTTAAAGATGCCTGTCAGATACCAAAAAAACCTCAAGCTAAGACCTCCAACCTTGTCAACCATTTCGTCGACTTGGAGACAATCTTGGGGACTTTGGAGACAAAATGAAAGTTTTCTGAAAAGCCGAAAATTTCTTGAAATTTCTATTCGGAGAAAACTTATGAATTGTTCCAGAATTTTCCCTGTGGCGTCACACTGGACCGGAACAGCTATAAATACGCGAAATTGCAAAGTCTGCCGGAAGCTGCCTGAATCTGTCGGAGTCTGGCATTGAAATACAGTATTTTTATCTGAAAATTTGTCCGTGGTGCACGTTATCGAAATTGGTAGCTGGTTCTTTTGGAAAATAATCACTAATTGATTTGATGATTCTGCTTCATTATGGCATAATTTTAAGCAAAACTTTTGTCTGACACTTGAAAAAATGAATTTTTTGATTCATGGAATTTTAACACGTCTTTGTTTCACCACACTTTTAACACAACTATACTGTAGCTAAATTTGGAAGAATAAAAATACAAAATCAAAGTTAAAACTACGCCATCTATTGATTTTTTTTAACCCTAACTCTTTTACATTATCCCGACCTTGAAATCTTACAGGTTTCAATGCTACATTTTTTTTTTTTTACAAATAATACAATTAAGATACATAAATTTACCATTGAACTCTGACAGTAAAATTAAACAAGGCATGACGCCAAATACTTAAAATGCAGAATGAAATACCATTATTTACATTTCACAATATTATATTACAGCATTTAAAAAAACAATATTCTAATCGTCAATAATACGAAGAAGGAAAATGTCCCTTACATTTCTTTTCAATATTTTACGATTTGGCAAAACAACATTTACAACTCTAATTTTTTTTTTATCATTACCAAATACTATTTATGAAATTCTTCCTGTCAACCACTTTATATTAAGCATATTCTTGTTTCTTACCGGCACAAGTGTACCTACTTTTACATTATATTTTTGAAATCTCTATTTACTTCTTTCTTGTAAATTGCTCAGGAAGTTTCTCTTCCCCAGGTACCAAATTTTTTGATTATATTTAGTTATTCGCTTCTACTTAGAAATTTGTTATGGAGTACATCAACTCCATGTGGTTCCACAATTGAAGTTAAGGGTCTTCTTATGATGAAATACTTGGTGACTGGATTTCGAAATAGTTGAAATCGGAAGACATGGGAGTAAGTGGTCTCGAATTTAAAACACTTTTCCATAACTCAATTTCACTTTATAAGAGTGAGGAGGATTCAATCCAACTATCTCTCCAGGCCCGATCCACTGCGCATGGAGCTTGTTCGTTGAATCAAGTATCAATAAATATACCTTTTCACCCATCTGAAAACTTTTGGAACGAACTTTGCGATTGAAATATCTTGCATTAGCTTCTTGTCTTCCGGAGGCAATTAATGACGCTTGCTCAGCAGCCATCTCTAAATTGATCTTTTGTTCTCGTAAGTAGTCCACCAAGGATTTTCCCATGTTCAACGGAATGGCAATGTCGCCACACCAACTTGATTTTAACACACTCTGAAGAACTCTAGCTTTTCGTCCATGCATCAACTTGAAAGGTGACACTCCCGTTGTGCAGTTCGAGACTTCTCTGTATGCGAAAAGCAAGTGCGGGATGTATTTGTTTCAATTACTTGGATTAGTCCTAATAACGTGGTGCAATGAATTTTTTAATACTTTATTGTCAAGAATCAAGGATAAGCTGATCGATGGAGTGTCAGTGGCCAGTTAGAGCCGCTCTTCCTCTGTATGCAAGGACTAAGAGCAGGGAGATGCCGAGGCATCGATACAATGTATCTCTCCACGAGTCCTATCGATGCTGCATATCCAGGAACTGAAAATCGTGGGAAACAGCTTAAACGCTTCATGAACTCTTGGGTTAAATTTGAAGTGAAATTGGTCCCCATATAGTTGGCAATAACATTTGGAATTCCTTTCCTTATAAATATCTCCATTGGTGCGTCGTATGTAATTTTGGCAAACAACGATTGAAGAGGAATTGCTTCCGGCCATCTGGAATGCTGGTCTACCATGGCAAGACAGTATTTGTATTTTATGGCCGACGTTTGATCAATTCATATATCAACATTCGCGACCTCGAAAGGTAAATCTGGCCAGAACAGGGGTTATAAGTATTTTGTCCGTAGCTTTCTCTTAGCTTCTTAATTGACAATTATTGCAAGATTTGCAATATTCTTAAATGTCCTTCTTAAAATCAGGCCGCCAGAGGTTTACCCTTCCGTTAGGCGAATCAGCAGTTTTCGCTCTCCTATGACGCGCTGCGCTACGATCAAATGGTCGCTGAAAGTGGCAGCCTTTTTCTCTCCAGTGGCTTTTGAAAATGTCATCTTTTTCTGACGGTGATACGGATAGCTCGCTCGCTTTTAAAAGATGGTTTTTAAAAAATTATTTACAGTATATTAATAAAAAAAATTACCAATTGTAACTTGCACTTATAAGCAATTCACTAAATGATAAATATTACTTATATTAGTTTCTAAAATATTAAATTTTTAAGCAATTATTTTCGGTATATTAATACAATATGAACACCAATAGTAACACTTAAGCCATTAAACAATTCCGTAAAGGATAAATATTACAAATTCTTGACACTCGCTCTTCTCTTGACACTCGCTCTGATACTTTCATAATCGTCTAATTTTGAGACAGTTTGATCTGGTTTTTTGAAATGTGTCCCTTCGTCAATAAAATGATCATACATTTCTGGATGAGTTCTCCTTTTGATTTGATCAGTTATTATATAGTCGCATAAATATTTTATGTTTAAAAGTGTCAATTTGTAAGCCTCGAATCCATTTTGAAAATAGTTTGTTAGTTCGTATGCGAAATCACCCCAAGTGATATCTTGTTTTTTCTGATGCTTCACAAACAATTGTCTAAATTTCTCTGATGTTGACTTATATCGTTTCAGAAGAATTTCTTTCGTCTTATCGTAATCATTCGTGATTTCTTCATTTTCACATGCTATGATGTATGCAACGTCGTATGACAATAGTCCGATAAAATGAGAAATCCAATTTTCCTTTTTGATTTCAGCTCTCTTAGCTTGTCTCTCAAATAACATTACATATAAGCTAATATCGTTGTTCTTCGGATCGAATTTTGGGAGAAAGTTTTGTAGCTCTACTTTCGATCTAACAACCAGTTCTTACTTAATCATTTCGCTCATTCTAATTCTTTCGTTTTCTAAATGTAATTTTTAGATTTCAAATTCCATTTCTTGCATGCGTTTCCTTTCGTTTCTTTCATCTTGTCTTTTCTTTTCATCATTTTGTCTTTTCCTTCCGTCTTCTTACTTTTTCCGTTCCTTCAGTTCTTTTCTGTATTCTATTTGTATATTGAGCAATTATCTGACAAACTCTTCTTCGTACGCTTCAGTTTTCAAAAAAGCATCCCTCAATGTCATTATTAACATCTCTGAAAACTTCTCGATGACCATTTCTCGAGTGACGTATTGTAAGTCCTCTTTTTTCCTTTCGCTGGGAAAGCCATTGCGATTCGCAAATCCACAGATTCAGAATTTTCACAAAATTCACTCAATTCCGAACTCAAAATTCACTATATCTTTGCAGACTGCACCAGAGTAATGTTCGGTTGCGGTTCGAAGATATAGTGAAATGAGTTATGACTTTTAAAACTTAACAAAAACTTTATTTAAAGATTAAAATACGTTTGCAGCACTCCCAGGGAAGCCTACTTAACAGCTCCCATATTACGAAAAACTTCAACTGCCATCACAAAACTCTCTTTATCCTTCCTTGCGGGGGGTACTGCCAGTGCAGCGTAGTGGAAGCTTCTGAATCATTACTCGGAGAGGATAAGAACACTATTGATATGTTATTTGTTTGTATTGTTAATCTGCACAAGTGCAGTGTTTGTTTCAGTTGTGTTACGACTTTATACAAGTGCTATTTTTACAAGTTTTGATATCAGAGCTTCTTCATTTTTCGAATATTTGTGAAAACAATACATTTCCCATTATTGCTTCCACCGTAGTCCCACAGAACAATTTTTTTTGTAACAATATGAACATAAATCTTATCATATATTCCTTTCCACTCATTTTTATACTAATATAATCCGTAAAATAGAAAATTCTAGAAATATTAGAGATAGTTAGAGAGATATTTAGTTCTCTTTTTAAAACTACTTGAAATGTTGCAGACATGTCTCTATTAGGATACACTTTTTCCTTAAGGAACAATGGTCCATTCCATCATAACTCACTCTTTCTTAGATTGTCAGAACTAACTCCTCTAATCAGAAGATTGATAGGGTACTCCTGAGGTGGAACATGTCTCCCCTACCTTCCCTCCTATAATTCTTGTGTCGTAGAGATTCCATAAGGAACAAATGTTTTAAGTATAAATGTTTCCTTTTTAATCCAAGCTAGCACAATAATGATATAACACCACTAGTTGATATTTACAGTAATTTTTAGTGCGTAGATTCCTCGTTAATTAGCTTTGCGAGTAAAACTGTTTCTCACAGTTCTAGTCTATGTATTGTCACTTGTTTTAGAGAACTAACTCTTGACTTACTAATCACTAAACTTAAAAACATATAGACACGTGACCAAATTTTGTTACTGATTTACATTAAATTGCAGCTTCGTAGGCTGTTTCAGAAGCATAACTGAAGCTATGTAATTTGATCACAGACGCGTCTTTCAATCAGAAGCACCATCGAATCTCAATGTTGTTAATTAATCCTAAAGTAGCCGAAAACTTCTTCCGTTCATTGGCTTCTTTTCTGATAAGATGTGGTTCCAACGTAACTTCAATAACCTTAGTCTCTGCATAAAGATTTTACTCTAATTATGACTGGAGCCATTAAGCCAATAGGATCGAAAATACTCGATATGATTAACAATATTTCATTTATAGTGAAAATTGTATCAGAATCAATCTTCACGTTGAAACTTAATAATCTTTCTTAGAATTTCATAAAACACCTAACTCTTTAGATTCTTCCGAATCACCTAAGAGATGAATCTTATTCTCAGTTTGTGTGTGGTATACATCTGGAGTATTATTGCGCTATTTCTGTAAAACAATGCTCCCACTTTTTAGATTTTTTGTTAACTCATTTTAGGCTGTAATGCAGAGCTTATCGACTCAGCACAGAATAAAACATCGTTCTTGTAATAATAATCTCTCTATTTAGTTTGCATCCAAAGGAAACTCTCGTTCTTTATTCTTAGGCTGTTTCAATAGCGATCTCACTATAAAATATGGGCGCTCGCGACCCCGTACGACACTATACTTAGTTCAAAAGTTTTAATTGGCCGGTTGAGGCTTTCCTTCTATAATATTTTTGCAACTTTTCCTGATCAATTGCTATTGCATTTATGAATATCAGCATTGAAAGCAAAAATGTGTTTCCTTAATTTAAATATCCTTTAGTTGCCACAGAAGAAGAGTTAAATTCTTCTATTAACGGTATGGATTTATTTTTCTCTTCCTCTATAAACTGTTTGTGTTTCGAACTTTTATAATGTTCTTCAGAACATATAGAATCATGATATCCAAACAGTTCACTTAAAATATAGATTTATTGTTAACCAGAAGTCAATCAACGTCATCTCGACACAGCAACAACACAAGCAATAATATAACAGTCACAATCTAGAGTTAACATCAAGTACACAGTTACAGTTAACATAAAATACACAGTTACAGTTATCATGACATAAACAACGGCCATTGTTGCCTAGTGGTCATGGTAGTGGACTTTCAGCCAGTGGTTTTCGTCGAGTCCTGGGTTTGAGCCTTCATACCACTAAAGTCCCATCATGTAGCCGGGGCTGATATACATTGAATCTGCCAAGACTCTAGGTCCGCCCTTAGGCGTGGTGTGGAAGTTAAGAGATAGTGCCAGTTCAACTGTCGTCCTCGGCACTTGACCGAGGATCAAAATTACGAGGTCCGTCATCAAGAGCCCTTGTGTTGTTTCTTGTGCGATGTGAATAAAAACGAGTCAAACTCTATAAACAACAACAAGGTGGGGAAATAATCCGATCCCTTTTCCTTCTTGATTTCACGATTTTCAATCAAGTGGCCTAATTGTTTTGATTCTTTTTAAAAGTCTGAATGTAATTTTCAATGTTCGGGATTCCTTGCTAAATGAGTGGTAGTGGTGGTCTAGTGGTCATATTTCTGACTCGTGGCTGGCATTTTTCGCTGAGTCGAAGGTTCGAGCCTTGATGCCACAAAGACCCGGCGTGTAGCCGGAGCTGATGCACGTTAAATCTGTTTGGGCCTAAAATCTTCCTGTTGGTGTGGAAGTTAGGAGAGGGGGTTCCAGCTCAGGTGTAGTCCTCATCGCTTGACCGAGATTGAAAATTCCAAGGCTCGTCGTCAATAGCCCTCGTGTTACTTCTAGTGCGACGTTAATAAAACCATACTAAACCCTTGCTAAATGATTCCATAGATAATTTTGTTTTCCTAATTGCAATTTGCTTGGAACTCCCTAAAGCATTGGGTCATCTTATAATGGCATTTTAATGGCCTACTACCAGTTTTATTTCGTGCATAATTTTTTACGAAAATGTTTCACAAATTAATGTTTTTTTTATTTTTAGGTTTTTCAGTCTCAATAGCTCTGATTTCCCAAAACTTTCAAAGTGTTTTACTTAGATTATTTTCTTCCTTTACAAGCCTCCAATGAATTCTGTTTTCATCATCTGTTGAGAAACCTCCCTATACAACAAAACCAAAAACAGTGTTCTAAAGAATAAGATCAGAATTACCAATACGAATTTATTCCAATTTTAAGATTTTGGTTTTGAATATTGCACTAGAAGCAACACGAGGGCTATTAATAAAGAACCTCGTAATTTTGAACATCGGTCGAGTGACGAGGACAACACTAGAGCTGACACTACATCTCCAAACTTCCACCACACGCCAAAGGGAGAACTTGCAAGCCTCCGCATATTTAATGTGCCTCAACCCTATTATACGGTGAGTCTTAAGTGGCATCGGGTATGAACCCATAACTCGATGGAAACCATTAGCTGCGAGTCCTCGACCATGATCCCAAGCTACGGCTGCCACTCCGATTTAAGAACTTGTAAAACATTTCCTCTCCTAGCAGCATATAAAATTGAAACGCACAAGAATCTCTTTCTCAGAGCTCAAGTTCTTTTCACAAACCCAAATTCTAAGCCCAAATTTATGTATAAAATAACTAAATAGTTGGTACCCCTCAAACCACCATAATTTTTTTTTTATTTTGTTCTATGCGCTCATTGACCAATTTAAGTGCCATTTGTATAGCGCAAGTTTCGGTTGAAAAACCAGGTCCTCACTGGAAAATTCTCTTGCCGTTTGACTCTTTCTAGTCCTCTATTTTCTTCACTTCACTCCCTCTTCCGACTCACCTATATGGGAAAAAATTCTGATTGTTCATCAAAGACTCTTAACAAGTCATATTGAGCAGAAGCGATGATACTCTCTGACTCTCGCTTCCCATCTAATTTTAGTAGTAGTAGTAGTCCTAGAAGCATATGGACTTTCAAATGTTCTTCCCAAACATTTTTATGGATATGACAAGTTAAAAAATTTAGGATTTCTTTTAATTTCTGAATAATTAGATCCTTATAAATAACACATTTTGCTGGAGTTTTTAGAGTTTTAATGCAATTTTTAGCTAGCGAATTCTTACTACATTTGAAACTTTTGTGTCTCTTATAAATCCTTATATTATGGTAAAACTTGTGGTATTTGTAGTATTAGAGAAGCATGTTAATTATTTAAGGGCGTCAACTTTTATTTTAAAGCAATCTATTGAATTGTATTATATATTTCTTTTGTTCGGCATGATTTTTAGTTGAAACTTTCCAAAATGGAGTTACGTTTGCGTTCTTCTGTACTCTGTTTTTAGTAAAGGGGTGTGTTTCAGTTTATTCTACAACAGGGGTCTCCAAACTACGGCCCGAGGGCCACATCCGGCCCGCGGACAGATTTTGTC
Organism: Nephila pilipes; assembly: GCA_019974015.1. Lineage (NCBI taxonomy): Eukaryota > Metazoa > Arthropoda > Arachnida > Araneae > Nephilidae > Nephila > Nephila pilipes. The sequence goes on from BMAW01048793.1 coordinate 58,988, forward strand.
CGGCCCGCGGAGAGCTAGCATACTTGAAAGAAAACTCCTTCTAGAGAACATATTTATTTTTTATAGCAAATTAAATTTAGTTTACTGAAGTAATCTATTTTTATGTTGAATAATTATTAATATGACATCTACATTGATATGGTCATGGGCTAACTACTCATAACATTGTTGTAGGTTACTATATACTAACTAACAAATTATTGAAATGAATCCAACTAACATTTTATACATTTTAAATGAAAAAATAACTTATAACAAGCATAATGACATATGAAATACTAATGAGATTTATGTAATTGAGATTTTCCACTGACAATAGTTTGTAGTTGTGGACTAATTTTACTTGTACCAATTATTAAAAGAGATTTAAGATGCTCATCAGATAATTTAGATCTGTAAACATTTTTTGTGTACTTCATTTTGGAAAAGGTCTTCTCACACAAATAAGTAGTACCAAAAACAGAAAACAGCCCACGAGCAAATTTATGCAAATTATCAAATTGTGTCAGTGGAAGACACTTATAAAATTCCAACAAAGATAAGTTTTGATATTTGTTCTTAATTATATCACTGCACTGTAGATCAATCATTTCCATTTGAAGTTCCGGGGCTAGGGTTTCAATGTCAGTATCAAAAGGATTCTGAAAAATCTTAATTTGATTCGCAATGGCATCAAAGTCCGAGAAACGAGTATCAAAATTTATTTTCAAAGCACTCAAAGTTTCGATTGCAAAATCGATAGGAAACTCGGTCTCAGTGGTGTGGCTGAATATTTCACATGTTTTAAAATGTGAAAAACATTTACTTCGTAGTTGTGATTGAAACAGTATCAATTTCTTCCGGAATGATTTGATATTAGTGTATAAATCAGGAAGATGCTGGTTTTCTCCTTGCAATCTCAAATTCAGTTCGTTCACATGTTTTGTCAAATCAACATAGAATGCTAACTTCCACAGCCATGCGTTGTTTTGCAATTCAGTAAGAGGGCGATGCTTTTCATTCAAAAAAATTTCGATCACTGCTCGAAGTTCAAAAAAGCGCTGAAGGACTTTCCCACAACTAAGCCAACGTACGGCAGTATGATAAGGTAAGTCATTTTCTCCAATCTCTTCAATAAATTGCACGAATTGTCGGTGATTCAGCCCAAAAGATCTGATAAAATTAACAGTTGATATGACTGGTTTCAGAACTTCAGACATACCCAAACATTTTCCGCACAAAGACTGTTGATGAATTATACAATGTAAGACTATTGGTTTTGAACCACCGTCATTTTCTACAGCCTTTGACACAAGAGCGACCACTCCTTTATCTTTCCCACTCATGTTTTTGCCTCCATCAGTTGTAATACATTTCAAGTTTTTCCATCGAAGGTTCTTTTGGTTAATGGCCATTTCAACTCCTTTAAAAATATCTGAACCAGTAGTTGTGCCATGAATACTATACATATCAAGAAGTTCTTCATGCACTTCATAGCTTTTATCTACTCCTCGAATATAAATCAACACCTGAGCAGTATCTGACACATCCGTTGACTCATCCAAGGCCAAAGAAAACCACTCAACATGTCCATTTTTGTTGAACAGTTGAGAGGATATATTTTCAGGATGTCTTCTACCCTTCGAGCCACAGTGTTTGATGACATACTGACAGTTTTTAATAAATTTACCTTTTCAGGGCACATTTCTTCGGCTACTGCGATTATGCATTCTTTGACCATTTCTCCATCGGTGAATGGTTTTCCACGTTTTGCAATTTCAAGAGCCACACGAAAGCTGGCATGATTTGCAGCCTCTTGTTCAGTTTTGAGTTTTGTAAATAAAGATTGCTGCGATTTCAATCCGAGCTTCATAGCTTCGAATTTTTCTGTCCGCAAACTTCCTGTATATTTTGAGTAATTTTGAAAATGTTTTGCTTTATAATGACGTTTAATGTTATATTTTTTGAGAACGGCTATGCTTTCATTGCAAATCAAACATAGCGCCTTGTTACTGGACTCAATTACGAAATACTGAATGTTCCACTGATCTTTGAATTTTCTGCATTCACTATCAATTTTTCGCTTCTTTTCCATTCTACTAAATCACACACAAAAGCAACAAATCAAATCAAAATATTGTTACAAAGATGTCTTAAACTTAAACACGCACAAACACGTTTTAAGGAGGTACGCACTATTTTATTTCACAGCAGTGTCATAGGAACTGACTTGTGGTTGCGCCACTAGCCTTCTTATATATTCCACTTACTGCCATCTAGAAGTGAGTGGAAGACACCAGAACTTTCTCGAACCAACGAGATTATTCTGTAAGTGCTATTAGCGCCATCTTTTAGCGATAGAAGGTACTACCTATTTCCGCTTGTGTCCACCAGATGTCCTGTCACGTTACTCCTCATGGCTCGCTCGTACTCTACGACTAATCTAGAAATTACAGATAATGACAGGAAAATTAATAATATGCAGTGTTGCCGTTTTGCGGACTTTAGTCCGATTTGCAGCCTTTTTTAAACGTGGCGTACTTTTTCGGACTTTTTTTTTCATGTAAAAAAAATACTCATTCGTTACTTGAGTACTCGTTACTCGTTACTCGTTAGGAACCGAAGTAACGATTACTGAAGAAAAAAGTAATCAATGATTACTTGTGTATTTCATTACTTTTGTAATCAATGATTACTATGGCGATACGATGCGGGTACCCCATTATAACGGATACCCATACGATACGGAAAATACATCAGCTTCCCCGTCGCTAGAGGCATCTGGCAGAAATTAAATAAGTATCGTCCCCGTCGCTAGAGGCATAAAATTAAAGCGTTCCCGTCGCTAGAGGCATCTGGCAAAAAAGTAATCATATTTTACACCACTAGTGGACTGATTCAACTTTTTACCACCGGCAACAATGAATGATAATATGGTTTTGGCCCTTGGAATTTACTGGAGTAATCAATATGGCCCTAAGGCTGGAAAGTTTGGAGACCCCTGTTCTACAATGTTAAATCAATTCAAATTTCTTCATTGTCATAATTACTTGAGAGCCCTCTTATGACAACTTTGAGTTGATTTGAAATTGTACTTCGAAAATATTCTATTTGAATCTTAATTATGAGTATTAATGCTGTGCAACATTATTGAGAGGAAAATTCATCAAATCAATTCGAAAATCTGTACAAAAGATTTGACAATAATGTAGGATTTGGGCTAATAAATAACTTCCTGGTATGTTTTTCTGGTTAAATGTGAGGGAAGTCCTCCAGTCTGCCTTCAAAATCTGTTTCAATGTATCTTTTCGAATTATGTACTTTGTAAAACAACTTTAAAATATAAAAGATATTTATTAAATATATCATTTCATTATAAAATAGTTTAAAATCAATAAATTAAGTTTAAGACAATAAAAAAAGTTAATTAAAATGAGACAATGCGTATAGCCAGATTACAAATGGTAATGATATTTTCTGACGTCACTAAACACTGGTTATTTTTTTTTCTTAGGTATCTGCTACTCTCTGTGCTGTGTATGCTGAAGCTTTCATTATGACAAATGTGTATAAAATTAGACGAATGAGTGTATTTTTGAAAGAAAGAAAATCCGGTTTTGAGTTCAGAGTATGTAAAATAGTGATTCTAAATTTTTTTTAATCAATTAACGTTTTATTTTTAGTTGTTTTTTAATAATCATATGTTCTCACCTGTCGTTGACATAAAAACCTCGGATATAATATAATTAAAAAAATCTGTTTATGTATTTCTAATTTTTCTTTGCCCGGATGTATTTGTTATAAAATAGTTATTGAACAATAATTGTTCTTAATATTTATGAGAAGTAACTTGTTTTTCTACGAATATATTGAAGTGTAATCAATAATGTGTTATATTCAGCACAGGTTTTTTTTTTCCTTATTTGCCTCTAATTTAATGTATTTTTATGTTGTTTCTTTAAATATTTTATGAATTGATCTCATTCTAATTTTGTGCACATAAAATCATTTTACTTCATTAATATGAAGATGGTGCGCCGTGTCACATGTTTGCCTTTTCATGCATGTGCTGCAATCGTAATTTTATAATTTGCTTAAGTCATAAAATTTTATCATATAATTTCATTTTTTGGAATTTGTTTGAGTTTTTTCAATGTTATCAGTTACTAACTGTGGATTTTTACTTAACCATCATCCAATTCTTATTTAAACATTTGCATTAAATTCTGCATTTAATTGTTTTAATGAATATATAGTTACATCTATAAGTTTGCTTTAGTTAAAGGATTAAATTTGTTATGCATCTTTTGTTTTGCTTTATTTAAATTAATGTGTTGCTGCTGTATATTAATATACTTGGTTTTCCTTGGAAAACTTAAACATACATCCAGTACAAAAGTAGATTGAGGATTTGTGTAGTGCAAAAAGTAGACAAGAATTTGTTTCTGCTGTAGCTTAATTTAAAAAAAAAAAAATTGATTTCTGATGATGGATTTAATTTAGTTATTTTTTTTAAAAAAAAATTTCAATATTTTAAGATGCTTATTTTCAATCAAGTTCATAATGAATATATCTCAATACATTCAAAGAAAATGCAGAATTAAATGTACGAATTGCATCTGTAATTTTTTATTATTGAAGAATTTAAAACATTGTTTTTTTTTTTCCTTTTTGTATTTTACATTTAATGTATTCACCAAGCTTTTAAATGTAGAAAATTTTACTGGTCCTTTAAACTATTTCTTTCTATGTACCTTTTCATTAATATTATTTAATGGGAACAATAATAAATTAAAGTAAGTTCAGAAATAAAGCTTTGTTGTGCAAGTTAATTACATTACTATGAAACAATTATTAAATGAACATTGGTATAATATCTATTTTTTTAAAATAAATTATTTGTATTAAAATGTTTTGTAAATATACAGAATGAAATTTTTATATAAAGTGACGGACCAAGCAAACTTTCTTTTACTGTGGAATAATCTAGTACCTAAAAGTTGAATAAAAACAGCAATATTTTACAAGAGAAAAATAAGAATTATTTCAATAGATAATGGAGATTAAAATGAAATAAGGAATTCCTTGCTATATGGTATCTTGTTTGTTTTAAATATTGTTAAATAAGGTACTGGATTAGTCTTTTTATGTTTATATTAAGTAATGAGATAGTTAATATATTTTATTATTTAATAATTTTTGAATTATAAATTGTTAATTTTTAAAATTTTAAGTTTTCAGTAATTTTTTTTTGTTGAAGAAAATAACTATTTGGTATTAATTGTTATAGTAGAATTGTAGATTTCATAATTGAAATGAAATCTAAGGAAATTAAGTTGTACATCAATTGGTTATAAAATTCCTAATACATACACTTATTTACTTTTGTGACAGTTAAAATGGAATAAATGATTTTGTTTCAGTGATATATTAAATTTCATAATCTAAATTTGGTTATTTTATAATTGTAATTCCATGTCTTTGGCTAGAATTAATTGAAATATACAACAATGTTTTTATGGAGAGAAAATATACTTGTAACAGACCTAATGATTAGTTATTAAGTAACCAATTATTTCCACGAATGTATAATTTTTGAGATTAAGATGTCAGTTTTTAATGTCATTTTCCTATTCATTGTATAAATTAGCAAATTTAAGTGATCTTATGTTTTGATTCCCAGACTTTTTCAACTTGGGGCGTGGTTTGGTTAACTAAGGTTTTTCTATAGTGTCCTAGTCTTTGTCAAAGCATTATTAATCATAAGTAAGATATTAAAAAAATATGCGAAAATTTGGAACAATATTTTAAAGACACCATGGCTCTCCAAGGTATCATAGTACTCAATTTTTGAACTATTATAAGAAATGGCAAGATACTTAGTACAGTTGTTTTTGTGTTGAAGTGCACTTGTAATGTGTAGAATTTTGCATCTTTTTACTTGTTTCATAACCTATATTGCAACTTAGAGGTGATGTTTGCCTACTTTACTGGAACATCAGGAATCACATGTCCTGAACACTAGAATGCTCTTCCTCTAGGACTTTTTAGAGTTTGTATGGATGTTTTAACTTTTGAATTTTTTTTCATTTTATGATTATATAGATGTTCTGATCTTTGAATTTTGTCTTTTTAATTTTTTTTTTTTTTTTTTTGTGTCTACTTTAAGTGCATTTGTAATTCAATTGCCAGATGTTTATGGATTGATTGAGCCAGATGTAATAACTTGTTTTTTCAACAACTACTCGTTTTTTTTAAACTTTGAATGATATATAACTTTATTTTAAAAAGTGTATATATTTTCTTGTTTTTATTTTTCTAACACTTTCTAATAAAAGATTATATAATATAAATATTTATAATAGAAATATGTGTTTAGATGCAACAACACTTACTGTGTTTATGGTAACTGGAGAAAACTTTTCTAACATTAAAGTATTGAATGATGTATTAATTGATTAGGTTATATGGTATGTAGAGCATAACAAAGGCTATTGTCTAGTTAATCAATAAAAAAATTGTTTCAAAGGCACTTTACGTTTCCAACCATGTATTGTTTTAAAATATGTATATGCAACTTTTGAATATTAAATTGAGGTTTTGTGATATTTGAAAGTCTTAAAAATACTTTGAGCTTTCTGATTATTTCATGTCTGGTTTCAACTTTTTCCTCAGGGGTTTGCTTCTTTAATTGTGTTTGGGAATTGCAATCCTAATGTACCTTAGTGATTTTTTCTTTCACATGGGTTTTACTGACTTTGGAAACCACAGGTGACACACTTCCAGGCTACCCTAATTATTCTCTATATTTGACCCTCCTTCTTGTCAACCAACTTTCTTTTTTCTTCCATTTTTCTTATATTTAGATTTCTTATATCTTCCATATTTCTCATGGTTTGGTGCAGCTTAGCCAAATTTGGCTTTTGCACCTTAAACGTACTGTCACTTGTTTGTACTCACTGGTTTCAACTTTAAGCAGCATAAGAATATTTTTGACTTATTTTTTAATGTATACTGTACAATAGCAAGCATTAACATGAGCTTGTTATGCAAGATCTAAATAGGGAAAATTGAGGCACACTTCAAATTTTTAAGAACCTGAGAAAATGTTTGAACTCGCTCTTCATTTACACATTTAGGGGGGCCCACCAAGACATAATTTGTCTTTTACACAAAATATTTAATTAGCTGTTTTCAATGTGTTTATTATTATTATTATAAAAGTAGCATTTATTTTTAAGAAGATATAAATGTTTATTTCAGTAAAAAAGCTGCTTAGCCCTTGGCATGATTTTAAAAATATCCAATCTGGTGGGTTTTTTTTAAATCGTGCAAACTATAGTACTAAATGAAAGAATATGAAAAGCATTTTAGTAACCTATTTTACCCATGAATCTAATAAATATTTTTAAAAACTTCATAATCTTCATTTTCATGAATTTATACATCCGCAAGTGATACAAATAGATATAAGTTGTATTATTCCTTTTATGTCTTTCTTTGTGAATCAAACTTTATTTTGTGTTATTTCTACTACATATTCGTATCAAATTAACCTCAACTGTTGATTAAATAATATCAAATGTATTTTTAAAAGTTTCTCTAGTCCTCTACATAAATGCCGAGCATGACAGGATTTTAGAATGAGTGGATTTTATTAATTGATATTTTGACTGTATTGTTCATCAAGATCTCTTAAAATTCCATGTAGATCTTTTCAAAATAAATTCACAGTTAAAATAAGATAAAATTATGTGTAATAATTTATTTAAAACTTTTAAGCTTTAATAAAAACTTGATATTTATAATAAAACCTAACTTCCCTTAAAATAGCATATTAGAACACCACTGAGTGCTAAATGAAATACGAAATATTCTAAACTTCATTATTTTCAATAATTTAGATGCATTTGCTTTTATAAATGCTTTGGTTTTCCAAGTAGCAGCTGTTATCGAGCTTATTAAACATAAATATATATATCTTAAAGATTACCTCTTTTCTAACAATGGCATTCATATGAGAAAACAGATTAAAAATATCGGAAAAAGTGCACATTAAATTAAGCTGTCCATGTCATTTTCTTAACCTGCAAAAGATTCAAACAGATTGTAGATGCAAGTGCAAAGAAATTTCTTCTAATTAGCCAAAAAAATCCAGTTTTATATTCTGAAATGTGTTATTACCTTTCGCACAATGCTGGATACTGAACTGACATGGGGAGATCAAGTTTTTAAGGTTGCCATATATAATGAGCATGTTTAACAAAAGATTCGAAGGTTGCCATGTTTGGCAATTTATTGTTAACAATTTTTTTTTCATCATCAAGGACGTGGGTTAAACAGCATTTTACAACCTTATTTCCTGTGCATCTGCAAAAGATATCAGTATTTTTCTTGCGTAATTTTATAGTCAATAATAAAAGGCAACTTATTGAAATTCTTGTTTAATTTTGTGTAAATTTAGAGAAATATTTATGCTGTAGTGAACCATATGTTTCTGCTCTCTGAAAGTAACTGGATAAGTGATTGTTCATGAAATGTGTTACCAAGCATATACTTAGTAACTTCTTTTCTTGCTTTCATAGCATAAAATTAATCCAGAATAAAGTTTTATTTAAATATGAATAAATTGTTGTTTTGATATTAGCACGAGGCTGTACTACAGTGGAACCCATTAACATGGGAGTTTGTATTTCTCACACTTTTACTATGGCTCTTATTATAAGCAATCTCTTGTGATATCACTCCTAAATATTGTGGTGTCATAATTCTTTTTTTTTTTTTTTTTAATGAAATTCTGGGTGGTTTTTTTTTATGTCACCACTTCTTGTTAAGAGCAGACGTTAATACATTTTCTCTATATGTTATGAAAATAGTCATTTCTCAAAGAGCTAAATGTACCAGTTTGAATTTTTAGCCACCAAAGGGGCTATTGTTTTAGGTAGAGCATTTTGACATACCAGATCACTTTTCATTTTTTTTTATCATTTGCTTTAATTTTAATTATTTAGCTTAAATATATTCAATTTAATAATTTATCATTTCCTTTAATTTTAATATCGGTAAAGTTTATTATTGTCCATTTCTCTATATCTCATCATTTACTTTAATTCTTGTATTTAATCGAGTAATTTAATAATATATATTATAAAGCGCTTTTCAAATTTTAAGTTATAAAAATTTTTCTTGTATAACTATTTCTGTAGCAATTAAAAATGTCAAGAGTTAAATGTCACTAAAAGATTTATACAATTGAGGAAATACTAAATGTTATTAAGCGAATTTGAAAAGGGGCAAAACAAGGAGAAATAGCCAGAGAACTTAATCTACCCCAAGTCTATATTATGCTGATTGTTAAAGGACTTTGTTATTTTTGTCCTTTAATTAATTTAATTTTCATTTAATTTCCTCCATAAATTTATTTTCTTGACTAAACCAATTACTCAGTAATTTAAAGCAAATGTTTATTACACAGAACATTTATATGGATGTTGGAATTTTTGCATATACTGTCACTCAATCTATTTAAATTCTGTAACTTATTCCACTTATCTAGCAATTTGGACCTGACTGCGACATAGTAACAGGGTCAGACTGTAGTTTCATTTATATACAGGTATCTGATAAATAAGGAAAATTGCACTTTGTGTACAATCTCTTATCCAGCTACTTTTAGAGAGTAACAGAAATACGGCTCTTTATATCATCAATATCTTTCTGAATTTATGATATTCAACTTAAAATTATGTATATAATGTCCTTATATTGTTTACAAAATTATGAAAGAGAAATATTGATATATTTTGTGTATATGTGCTATAAAAAGTTAGTTTATTTTAATGTGTGCTATTATCTCATTCAATGTTTTCAGTTCAATTTTTAGTATATTGTTATCTTGTATGCATTGTTTATATTTCTGTAAGTTTTGTGAAACTTAATTGTAAATTCTTGAAGTTATGAGCAAAACTTCTGCTAAATTTTTGAACTTTTAAAAAAGCATTTGCACATCTACATGAATATAGGTGCTACTTTTGTAAAAATGCATATAAACATTGAAAATAGATAAATGTTATGTGAAAGTCTCAAATCATTTTTAGCTTTTTTTTTTATACAGGGTAATCAAAAATATTTTTTTAACTTATTGGTGTTCTCCTATATATAAGTATGTGAAATTTAATTATAAAGTAAGACTTCAACCATGATCCTCATGTACTTAAAATAAAAAAAATATTTCATCAAGTATTTCCTGATTAATTCCAAGAAATATCTAAAATCCGAAGTGACCCTTGACTTTTGAAAATGTAGTGTATGATCGAGTACATGTAGATTTATTTCATTCATCAGTATTTTTTTCTCTCCAAGAATATTTTTTCCCCCTCCTCAAAAAGAAAAGTTGTACAGCTTAAAGTCTGAGGAGAGAGAAATTTATATTTTTTCTCTTGCATGTATCAAATTTAGAATTTCTTTATGGTTATCACCAGAGGGCATGTTAAACCAAAATTATGCTCTTTGAAAATTTTTAGCATTTAAAAATGAAAAGTTCAAGTAAAAAAAAAAATTTAATAAAAAAAATATCTATTTAATGTTAAATTTAAAGTCTGAATGTAATGTCACAAACACAAAAGGAAAGAAAATTGAGAAATTTTTTTATGGAACCAGTAGCTAAATGGGGGGAGGGGGGTATATTTGATAATTATTGGAATTAAATAAATTTATTTTATCATTATGTTATTTAGCAATTGTATTTATTACAACAATAGCATATTTTTTGACATTTTATTAGTAAAAGATTTGGAATTTGAAAAAAGAAAGTGTTTATTCTGTTTTGAATCAATTAATCTGATGTGTATTTTTTTTCATTTCTTTCAACCTTTTTAAAAGTTTCGCCTTTTTTTTTTTTTTTTTTGTTCCATAACTTTTATATACTTTTTCTTAATCTTGATCCTTCAGGGGCTTACTTTTATGACATTTCAGTGATCTATTCTTTCCAATGGGGTCTTTGGTAAACACGGGTGATGCATCAGCAGAATGCCATACTGATTCTTTATTTTTGACCCTTCGTATCAATTTTTACTTTTCCCCCCATTTTTTTAATGTCTAGATCACTAATGCTCATTGTTTGGTATTGCATAGCCAGATATATTTATCCCAAAAGCAATGGATATTTTTTTAGTTTTGATTTCATACTTTTCTTAGATCTATGCAACATTGTCTTCTTTATGGTTTTAAGAAGATTAATTGTTAAAAAATTTTGGGTAAAGATAATTAAGGATCATAAATTTAATCAATGTATTGATTAAAATCTAAGTGTGGTTATTTATAAGACCAATTTTTAAAGGGCTCAATTGAATTAATCATAAGTAGATATTTTTCTCTTTACATCCCAGCTTAGACCATGGTAGACTAATAATTAATATCACAAGTTTCCTGGCTGGTATTGTTCTATTCTTCATTCCACTAAAGATTTGTTGAGTTGAATAATGGGGCCTGTTGTGCATTTAATGTGACTTGACTTCAAAGTTCTTGCATAGTGCAATTGATGCCAACTAAAGTTAATCTTAATAGCTTGACCATGATTCTATTTTGAATAGCCATTGTATAACTCTAGATTGTTAATTTAAGAAATTCATTGTGTACTCTGATTAATAAGTTACTTGCATGTTCTCGTGCAACATGCATCTCCTTCCAACAATCTTTTGTAAAATGCTCTATAAGAAATGACCTACAAAAATAGGTTTTGTAGGAACTGAAAGGACGCATTAAAAAAAAACAAAAATACTATTGATTATTATCTGCTCTGCTTCTAAATAATTCAGATAACATTCTTTAAATTGGGGTGCAAGTAATTTGCGTATGTTTAGATCTGCATTTTTGATTACTTCCATGTATGATTTTATTTTAATATAATTGAAATTTTGTGATTTGTGAATACGGTTAAAATTGTATTTTATTTATAGTATTTCCTGTTAATTTTATAGATGCCGTTTATCTGGGAATGACTTGATGGATTATAATTAAGGTATCATTTTTGTAGCTATATTTAGAAAAATATGCAATTTCTAAACTTTATTTCTATAGTCAGACTAACTTATTACAAATATATTTATTCTTATCGATAATTATGAATGCTGTTTTATAATATATTTATAATTAATTACTTTGATTATTCAGATTGTGATAATTATAATGTTATTTGAAAATAAAATTTATTTGAATTAGGGTGAATTTTTTTCTCATTATGTGATTAGTAATTGCGTAATTTTTTTAAATAAATTATATGAAATTTATTAGTAATATTTTATTTGAAAACTTTTAAATTTTATATACAATGTGCCTTTTTATATAATCCAACTCTTTTTTTTTTTTTTTTACACGGTAGATATGTTCCTTAGAAAACCATGTAAAAAAATACGTACAACATATGGTAAATTTGTGGGGATGTGTTCCACAAATTGTGTAAGATGAAAAAAACTCTAAATATTTTCTCAAAAAACGTTCAAAAAAGTAATAATGAAATCTATATTATGTATTTAAAAAATGAGAACAATTCATTTTTATTACAAATAAAAAAATTTTTAAGTAGTGTACAGTGAAAATTCAGTCTATAGGAACATATAAAAATTGAAATTAGGAATAAAACTACTAACTAATATCTATTCAGTGCTACTTGGTAAGAAGCATGCATGTTTATTACGAACTGGATCAAAAATGCTATCATTAAATTTCAGATATGTCTAGCTCAGTTGTCAGCTTTGGGGCCGCGATAGCCTAGTGGTCAAGGTCGTAGACTCGCGACCGGCGGTTTTTGTTCAGTCGTGGGTTCGATCCTTGGCCGCCAAAGACTCACCGTGTAGCCGGGGCTGATGCACGTTAAATCTGTTTGGGGCCCAAAGTCCTCCCGTTGGCATGGTGTGGATGTTAGGAGAGGGGGGTGCCAGCTCAGGTGTCGTCCTCGTCACTTGACCTTGGTTCAAAATTACGAGGTCCGTCGCCAATAGCCCTCGTGTTGCTTCTAGTGCGACGTTAATAAAACTAAACTAAACAGTTGTCGGCTTTGATTCAAATGAAAAATTTCATTCATAATTAATGGCCACTATTTTTTTTTTTTTTTTTTGTGGTTACAAAGTTTGTTAGATGCATTTGTTTCTCAAGTTGCTGAAACAATTCTTGATATCCTGCTTCACAAAACTTAAGATTGCATTGAAATTTTAATACATACTCTGTGTCAGGATCATTAGTAAGAAAATGTTCATACTTGTAGCAAATTTCAAGCCCTCGCGAATTGAATCAGCTGTTAATAGCTGAACTTCATCTTCAACTTCTTCATTATTGACTTCTTTGTTTAAACTGTCATAAATTTGATCAAATTATCTTCATCGAAAGAGTTTTCTAGCATCAATTATTCGATGTTAGCTCTTTGCATGTTGTTAAAACCTTCACCACCAATTGCATTTGATAAAGTTATAATTTCGAAACACACAGCTGGTTTTTGTACTGTGAAATTTCCATTTTTGATGCATGCTGGCAAAAAAAAATTTCCAACCAGAATTTGAGATGGAATAACAAAATGCTGTTCAGGTTGAAGTGCAATGCGATGAAGAAAAAAGTGATTATAAAATTTGGATATTCCCCATAACTCCAGAATACAAAATTAACAAGCCATGATGTAAACCAAGTCACTCACACATGTGTGGGCCTAAACCAACCATATTCTGATGACACTGTCATAATTAGAATTAAAAAATGTTTTTGAGATTAGTGCAAGAACAAATGGGGTTTTTTTTTTTTCACATGGGGTTTGCTATCTGTGGTAAATACATATGAGGTACTCCCAGGATATCTTAGCGATCCTTCTCTATTTTTGACCCTCTTTTTTTGTCAGCTAATTTTCAGCTTTTTCCCCCCTAATTTTTTCACTTATCTGGATCACATTTTTTTGATGCAGTATGGCCATGTTTGGCTATTGCACTATTAAAAACAAACTTGCTCGCTCATTTGTCTTCAATCTATTCTCATGTCTAGATCACAACATTACCTTGTTTGGCACAGCATAGCCACATTTGACTGTTGTTCCATTAAATACAACCATCACTCACTGTCTCTTTCTTTCCTGTATGTACAGAGTTTTATCTAAATCAGATACTGCTTTTTTGTAAATTAATGTTTAGGCAAATATATTCCTTGCATTAACATAACCAACCTATTAAATTGTTACTTTTGAATTAGACTGTTATTATCTTGAGTGGCTTGTGTACAGTCCTGTAAATAGGTAGTAATTAATTGTTTCATTTAACATGATACTGATGCCACTTAAATGTTTGTGTAAAGTACTAAATTATTGATCATAGCCCCTCCCCCCCTTTTTTTTTTGCTCCACTACCCTCAATTCTTTTTTTTTTACATTGTTACATAACTTCTTGTGATAATTAGTTGTTTATAAAGCTACATTTAGCATTTTAGAACAGATTGACTGTCATCCCATGATAAGGTAAATTCTGTAAAGGTATAAAAAATCTCAACTGGTATACCTTCGCCTCTTGGTTAGGTAGAATTGAAAATGTTTTTTCTTTCTGAGTTTGTCAAATCTATTTTGAAAATGTGTTGTGTAATAAGGACTCTTTCTAAGATGAGTGAATATTTTTTAATACTTAAAATGTAGCCTAAACCCTTTGGGGACTGCATGCAGTGGCATAGGACATTCCCTGGGGGCGGAGGAGAATCGAAAGGAACTATCTCGCAGGCCAGGTGCTTTGCGTCTCTAAGCCTAACTTTAGCAAAAAAAATTGCAAAATAACATTTCATCCTAATGTTATAGTTTTTGGTAAAATATTAGATCATTACTTAAGCTGTTATATATTTTGTAATTAGCATTTTTAATAATCTTTTCCTTTAATTTGCAGGAAATTGTATATAAATTTGAGCTTACTTTAAGTAATAATTTTCAGAGGCACTATTGAAATTATTCTGAAATTTAATTGACAAAGTACATTAATAAACTGTAAAATTAATTTTAAAAAATATACCTGACTATTTACAAGAAATAACAAAACTTAAAGTGAAGACAGGGTGTAGTAATTCTCGAAGCGTGGAAAAACATGAATGTACATCACATTGAAGTTTAAAAATTACTCTTTCAGTTCAGTTTGTTAAAATTACGCTTTCCCTCCTTCTCCAAAACAATTTGTGAGGGAAATACTGAATTAAGACAGACCGTGATCAAACTGAAGGTCAAGTTCTTAAGTCTACTATTCTGTTCAAAAGTAATGGACATAATGTGCCATCTAGAGATTTTAAAAAAACATTCCACCTTAAAATGCACATCGTTTGGCCCCTGAATTCATTCTCCAGTGAAAGATAATTGCGAGTGATACGGCATATGCAGTGTTTTCATCCCAAAAGGGTTAAGGTGGTAAACTGCTTGTGAAATGACTTGAATATCATTAGTAGATAAAGATCCTTGACCAAGTGATTCAACCACAAATTACAAGCAGCTACCTAGGGCAAGGGAAGAGATGTGAAATATATCTTATTTTTAAGCTATTTTAACTATTGAGAACTTTATTTGCACAGGAAGGCTGTATTATATCAGTATTGTCCTCTATTGAAACAGGCTAGTTGTATGGAATTTCTTTCATCCATATTTAAATTATACTTTCTTCATTGATGTCAGTTTAATGAGGCTGCAGTAGTAGAGTGGTTATAGTTGGTAACTTTCACCCATTGAGTTATGGTTTAATTTAAGATGGGCAAATAGTGGGCTGATGTACTTTAATTCTCTTAAAGTTCCAAGCCCTCTCTTTGATGTGCTGTGGAAATATGGAGAATGGAGTGCCAGCTTGGATATTGTCCTCATTACTTGACAAAGGTTCAAAATTATGAGGTCTATTGCTAATAGCTCTCATGTTGCATCAAAGTGTGATGTAAGTAAACAATTGGTGTCGGTTTAATCGCTTGCTCTGCCTTGGAAATTATTCATGGTCTTTGTTATGTGTTAGTTTTCTGCTTGTAATTTTTATTAAATACTTCCCTTTAGTTAAGCAATGTATGCTTTATTGCAGGCATTGGTGTTTCATATAATGTATATGGGTATTTCTTTTTAAATATTATAATTTAGTTTATAATTTTTTTTTTTTTATTGAACAGAAATGAAATGCTCTAAAATGTCTATAATTGCTCACTCATTGCAGTAAAAATTGGGTAAAGTATATATGTACATTTTTGTTCCCATTATTTCCCACCCCTTTCCCTTCTCATTGCTAATCTTTGAAATGTTTGATATGGTATAAATTTAATTTTTTTTTATAACTATCAATTTTGTTACTTGACCAAACATCTTATCCTTTAGTTGGTTTAAGGCTTTATTTTAGAATTCAATTTTTTAAAATGTAATGTAAAAGCTGTGAAATGTGAATATGATATGAAACTTATCCTTAATTTTTATTAAATGACTTGTTTTTAATCTTTTTACACAGATTAACATGGTGAAAAATTGTAGATAGCTGTTCTATACAATCAGTCATTAGGCCATCCAATGGGTAAGTGCCTTTCCTGCTGCCCAGCCACTCAGTCCGTCATCACCCAAACTTGTGATGAAAAGTTTGCAGACATTGGTCGCAACACTGAATCTGTGGAGCAGCAACCAGCTATGAACTCTGGCGACTTCTGCCATTGCGAAAAAGGACGCTTTGATGCCCACACTTCAGTTAACAGTAATGCTGAATCCAATTCGAACAGTAAAAACCTAAGTTTAACTGAAAAATTAATCTTTCCTATACTTAGTACAACATGTATTGAGAATAAGCGATCTAGTCATTCCAACAAAGAGTATTCAGAAAGCAAGGTGCTTGCTTTTTTTGAACAATACAAAGATCCCAACGAAAATGCAATTCTTGCAGATGGTATTGAGCGACTCTGCTGTGATCTTGGTGTGCAACCAGAAGATTTCCGTGTTCTACTTCTCGCTTGGAAATTTAATGCTAAGGTAATGTTTTGTTTCACCAAGGAAGAATTCTGTATGGGTTGTCGAAATTTGAAATCTGATTGCATTCAAGACATTCAAGCAAGGTTTCCAGAAATGATAGCAGAGGTGCGGTGCCCAGAAAAATTCAAAGATTTATATAGATTCACTTTCAAGTTTGGACTGGAACCAGAACAAAGAGTTTTGCAGTCAGAAATGGCTATTCAATTATGGAAGCTAGTATTTTGCAATAGTGAACCTCCAATCCTTCACCGCTGGTTGACTTTTCTCAGTAAACACCCCAGTGTTAGGGGCATTTCCAGAGACACGTGGAATATGTTTTTGAATTTTTCAGAATCAGTTGGTGATGATCTCAGTTCATATGATGATACTGCTGCTTGGCCAAGTCTGTTTGATGATTTTGTTGAATACGAGAATGACCAAACAAATCAGAACATCGTCCCCAGTAAAGAAAAAGGTGTTTTAGAGACATGAGCTATAGTAATGAGTAATTGTACTTAATTGATTCTGCCTTAAGGTAAATATTGTGATATAACTGTGACGTGTTGTGATCTTCGTGATACAATTTACCCTCTATGCTTTGTCACTTTTACAATGGCCATGACTGTCTTTTTATTTAGTTTTAAAACATTTCTTACTTTTCAAGCAGCTGCTAATTTTTTTTAAATAAGTGGATTAACTTTTAAAACTAGTTTTCTTTCCTTTCTTTATTGTTGTTTATGTGTCAAAAACATCTACTGCCAAGTATGAGTGCCTTTATTTTTGGAATTAACCATTATGTTGTACCTAGATTTGGGTTTATAAAATTATGTGATTTCTACTCCTGGAGGCTACCTCTTTCTCTGGATAAGTGTTTCTGCTGTGGAAATTTGTTTTTGTTATCATTTCTCATTGAAATCACAATCCAGTCATTAACTTTCCATATCATTTAGATATGGCTCACTTATTTTACTGTATGTATGCATTTTATACTTTTAAATGTTAGTATAATTTTTTTGATGAGCAATATGAAATTCCTCATGAAATCCCTGTGAATTTAATAGCTGTTTTATCAAGCTATATCTGATAAAAAAAAAACATACTTAGCTTGTGAATGTTTCAATCAATAAGAACAATTAAATCCTCATATTCAATTTTTTTTTAGGTGTATAAATTCAATGTTTCATAAATTTTTATACATTCTTGCATGTTAAAATATTTTACATAATAAAAATTAATAAAGGAATTCTTTTTGTGCATAGTATTAATTGTTTAGTAAATATGTACCGATATTTACATTAATGGTGTATTTTATATTCTTTGACACTGACAGTGTGCATTCCAGATCTTAAAAAAAATTGAGGGTGCGAAAAGTCATGCCTTCTTTTGACTAAGTCTTCATTTAAAAAAAAAAAAAGTATGAATTGTTAGACTAGAAGTGAATGTTGAAAACATTTAATATGTTTCATATTGTAAAATTTTAAATATTTTGCTCTTCACATGTTAAATTATGGACACTTTAATGGAAAAAGACATATATTGCAAGCTGTAGTAGAAAACTTCCCTAGAATGAATATTGCATTCCCATGTATAAAAATATTTGGTGGCAACGGGCTCAATTCATAGATGTGTGGCACCAAGTCAGAAGCGCATGATACCTGTAAAAATGGTAATTTAAAATTCCTCATCTAAGCCATTGATTTTTTTTTTTTATGTAAGTTTTATCTGCTTGTATAAGTTACATTCTATCATATTTTAGTCTTTATTCTAGCATGTATCTTGAACATATATATGAAGTAATCTTAATTTCTACTTTATTCTTTTATGTATAACTTAAGCCTTACTCTAACATTTTTATTTTCTGTAAGTATTGTCAGTCTTGAAATTATTTTCTGTTTCAATCAAGATACATCATTAAATTGTTTTGATGATGCAGTTAACCCTCTTGTATCTTGTACTATACTTGAATATACAATTAACTCTTGTATCTTATTTAAATTGTTGTCATTTTGTATTTGAAATAAGTTTAATTATCTCTCTCTTTTTAAAAAAAAAAAAAAAAGAGAGAGATTATCAGTTCATTGTATGTTCCAAAATTTTTTGCCTAATATATAAGGATGAGAGCAGCTTCCAAATGTATAAACATGCAAACTTTTCTCAAACCACTTGGTGTTTCAACTTTGTCAATTTTTCGACAAACACAAGGAAAATTTGCTGCTCAGATTGGGATGGTATCCTTGGTTTTCTTTCTACTCGCCAGCATCCAAGCGTTGTTGTCTACTTTATCTTGGGGACCTTGTCATTTCATAGTTGATTCTTCCTTTCCCATGGAAGCTTATGGTGAAAAGGAATCTGTACAAGTGACTAGCCAAGTTTATATACACCTTAATGAATTATTTATTTTTTAAGTGATAGGGGTTGATTTTAATATGGTTCAATTAGAAGACCTCAATATTTATGATGAAGTAGTAATCAGTGCAAACTATTTAAAAAAATGTGAATGTATGAATTCTGTATACAATTTAATATATAATTAGGTAATGATTGAAATTCTTCCATTGTTCATGCTGACATTGAAATTCTTCCAAAATTTTAATTTTGCTTTTTCCTAATTTAACGTAGATATTTTTAAATCAAGTATTTTCTTCGCTGGATTTGTATATTAGTATGAAACTACACAAAGTTGGACTGTGTGAATTAACTTTTAATGTTTTGATAACTTTACATTAAAATATGATTTTACTAGCATAAATTTTTTTTTAAATTTTAATAAAAAAATTTATAATTGAAATTGGCTCATGGGAAGTTGTGTAATGTATTTATATATTTGTTATTGGCATTTATTAATATCCTGCTGTATTTTAAATTAGAATTATGTTCAATGAAAATAAAGGCTTTAGTGACATTTTTTTCTTTAAAATTTTCAGCCTTCCATTATTATAACCATATACTACACAAAATATTTTAAATATGTTAAATTTGTGAGGAGCAAAACTCTTGAGACCTTTGATGAGAGAAAACTTGTTTGCATGTGTCATATGACTGCGACATCATCTGAATTGAGCCATTAAAGATGAAAATTATATTTTTATGATTTACTTACAATCATAAAATACACTCTTCAAAAACAGTTTTTGTTGTAAATTTTATGTACAGTGTTTTGACATTTATATATAAGGTAAAATGCATTAAGCCATAATTATTTCAAACTGCATGCAACCATATGAGTTCTCAAAGAAAATAAGACAAACAATTCTATAATACTGTTGTACATTTTTGAACTAAAATATTCATGTCTCGGTAATTCATGTATTAATTCAATTTATTGTAATAAAACTAATATTGATGGTTTATTGCAGTTTCAAATTTTATTATATATACTCAAAATAATTGAAATTTCAATTTTATTGAAAATACCTTGTACTGTGTATAGATCTTTGGTTAAGTATTAGATTTTTTTTTTTATTTATGAATAAAAAATTATGTATAAAGCATATGTTTTGAGTTCATTTTCTTTAGATATAAAATATATGTACATAATATATATAATTTAAAAAACATTCTTTATCATTCTTCTGTTTGCCTTAAATGCATAAATTGTTTCAAATATATATTATTTATAATATATTTTACTGAATATTAATAAGTAACTCCTTGGTGATTATTTGAAATATGGAAAAGTTAAATTTTAATCTATGTGCTTTATTCTAAAATTTTGCTAATTTAGTAATTTTAATTCTTGAAAAGTATCTTTTCCACTGTGTACAATTAATACATCATCATCTTCTCAGGCAGATATTTTGCCTTCCATAGTTTCTCTCAAAACTGCTAAATCTGTAAATGCTCCTAGTTTAAAAAAAAGAAAAAGAAATTAAATAGCCTGTACTGAAATATCTCTCATCCTACACTAAACAATAAACCGAAAGTTGATATTAAATTAACTGCCTATAGACCCCCAAAAAAAGTACCCTAACACCTGATCTTGGAGATGCCGATAATTGCATTTTATATGATGTTGATGATTCGTGGCTCATGTATCAAATAGAACATACTAACTTCTTAAAGCAAAAGAAAATTCGGATTCGACCTTAGCTTATTATGTTTTACTCTTTTATATCATTTTAGACTGATCTAATTACACTTTTATCCATTTTAAACAGTATTTTCCTCTCTTATTTATGACCATTGTTTTTAATTTTCTTCTGATTTATCCCAACAGGATTTTAAATTTTACCTTAGCGTAATGTTTTAAATAATTTTTATGTATCACCTGGTTTGGCGCAGCATAACCATATCTCGCTCTTGCACCATAAAATTCTAAAGTCACTCACTCACATTCTTGAAAAGTAACAAACTTTTT
This sequence comes from Nephila pilipes, assembly GCA_019974015.1. Classification (NCBI taxonomy): domain Eukaryota; kingdom Metazoa; phylum Arthropoda; class Arachnida; order Araneae; family Nephilidae; genus Nephila; species Nephila pilipes. Next base: position 80,284 of record BMAW01048793.1, read on the forward strand.
ATTCATTTAATTATAATACATATTTTTCTACAGCATGCTATTTTAGAAATATGTCAGATTTCAAAACAGTAGCATAAAACTTTTAAGATGTATTTATAAAAATATCTTTTTTAAACTTGGCATTTTAGCTAACCATTTTATCACATATAACAAAAAAAATCATGGATGTCTTCAATACATTATTTGATCTTAAAACATCCTATGATATTTTTCTATATCACTGCAAAATGAATTTCCTACTAATATTTTTAGGTATAAAATAAATGTATTGCTCTTATTTAGCTAATGTATTATTAGGTATACAGAAATTGTATTTAATACAATTTTTATGTACAACTGTATTTTTGGAATAAGTATATATATAAAAGTATATTAAAATTTTTGGCATCTTGTAAATATATGTAGATTTCATAATAATAAATATATATATATACGTTTTTGATTGAAAAAGGAAATAATGATATAAGATAGAAGATTAATATTATATTCAAAATTTTTATGACTATTATCTTGATTCAAATATATTGTAGTTTATATCTGTAAAATGCAGGGTGATTCATATACATTTTCAATGATTTATAAATCAAGAAGAATGTAAAATATGTTATCTGCAACATAATTGTAAGGGATTATTTTAAGTTTTGTTAGAGACAGTCACATATGTTCTATGTGTGACCCTTTAGTCACATGGCACACATTGAGCAGGTAATCCATTTCTGCCCAAACGCGTATTATGGTATTTGAATCAAGACCATCGATAGTGTCTGTGATGCGCTGTTTACAGGAAATCGCAAGGTGTTAGGATTAGAACTCTTGGGTGGCCATTGGTTAAGTGGCATATTGTAATCCGTAGCTTGTCCAATCCGTCGGTAAGGAAAGAAGCTGAAAATGATTCCATACAAAGTACAGGTGTTGCAAAATCTAAGCGACGTTCACAAACAAAAGCATTTTTAATTTTGTGCCGATATGCAGCTTCGTTTTGAAAATGATGATTTTGCCGATCACTTAGTTTTCACCGATGAAGCAACATTTTTCGTCAGTGGGAAGCTAAACTAGGAAAATGGTAGCTCTAGAAAAACAGAGCGACATGTGTGAGATTCCCTTAAGGTAAATGTGTTCTGTGCAGTGTCCAGAAAAAAAGTGTTCGTCTCCATTTTTCATAAGCAAAAAGTCAGGGGCTCCACTTTTTTGGATATATTAACTCTGTTTGATGCCACAGTTTCAAGATGACATTGACATGCGGTTTACAATATGTCAATGTCATCTTTACACTTACCCAATGGCCACCCAGAAGTACTGACCTAACACCTTGTGATTTCTTAATGGGGGGGGGCACGTAAAGGACAAGGTATCATCCCTCTCCTTCCTGTTGATCTGGTGGAACTGAAACAATGTATCACAGCCTTTATCGATGTACTTGATTCAGGTATCTTAATACGTGTTTGGACGGAAATAGATTACCTGCCCAATGGTGGTCGTGGTAGCCTAGTGGTCATGGCTTCGTATTCGTGGCCAACAGTTTTCGTTCAGTCGCGGGTTCGATCCTTGCCCCTAAAGAACCGCCGTGTAGCCGGGGTTGTTGTACATAAAATCTGTCGGGGCCCAAAGTCCTCCCGTTTGCGTGGTGTGGAAGTTAGGAGAGGGGGTGCCAGCTCGGATGTCGTCCTCGTAATCTGACCGACGTTCAAAATTACAAGGTCCTTCGCTAATAGCTCTCGTGTTACTTCTAATTGCGATATTAATAAACAATCAGATAAATAGTAGTTCGCAGTCATCAAATTGTGCAGCAAATTTGAATCCTAGTTTTACTAAAAGAATAATGGAACCAATCCTTGATGTCTTTTCCCAATAAGATGTGCAAGTCAGGACAGTGAGATCCCGTCCTGGGTATGATAATTATTTGTGAGTATATAAGGTTAGATACCTATAAACCTGGAGTATAGGTCTAGAGCAACACAAATTCAAAACTACCAACTAGTTTGCGGGATGTGGGTTCAATTCTACCTAAAGCCTCCATATGGAACATTGGAAGGTTCTAATAGCATGTTAAATTGAAGTGGGCTTCAATATCTTGATGAAATGTGGAAATTTTGTGAGTACGCTTTTTCTTCTCATAATCTGAAAGAAGTTTGAAATTACGAGGTGAATCAAGTACAAATCTGTTTTAAGTAGTTGTAACAACAAACCGTGGCCTCGGTAGACTAGTGATCGTAGTCGCGGGAGGCAGTTTTCGTCGAGTCTCGGTCACTTGACCGAAGCTCAAAATTGCGAGGTCCGTTGATTATAGCCCTCGTGTAAAGGAAAGATTCATACAAAAACTTGTCTGCTTCAGGAAACGAGGATCTGAATCATTAATCTAATTCACTCATTAGAATGTCTGGAAATTTTTGTAAGACATTGTTTTTCCCATTTCGGCTATATATACGAGATTTGAATTTTGGATACGTTTTTTGAAACAAAAAATGGTACTCTCGGCTTACATCTGGAAATATATGATATATAAAATCCAGATATATATTTAGAATGAATGATATGTGTCAGAATACATGCAGATGGTGCACAAAAGATGTGTGCGGTAAAAAAAAGTAGTGTTGTGACTCAAGTGCCTGCAGTTAATCCAAATGTATCACCATGCACTGCCAAATTCACAGGCAAATATTTACATTGAAATCAGTGCCAGATAATTTTTAAAAAAATGTTTTTAAACATTGCTGTTGAAATGGCGTTTCTAATAAAATCAAGACCATTACAACCACGCTTATTTGAAAAGTTTCGTGAAGAGATTGGGAGCAACCACAAGAAACAGCGAAGTACGTTGACTATCGAGAGGGTAGCTTGTGGAACTCCGTGTAGAAGTCGCAACGTTTTTGGACGATTAAAGTGAATTAGAAAATATTTGATATCTTTGGTAAACACGGGTGACGCCCCCGAGGGATCACTAGGGTAACCTGGGGGGTTACCCTAGTGATCACTCTCTATTTTCAATCCTCCTTGCAACCATTTTTTTTTTTTTTTTTCAATTTTTTCACGTCTAGACCACAGTTAAATCTTATTTGGCGCAGCATTGCCACATATATAGATTTTGCTCCAATATCCTTCACATTCACTAGAAAATATTTGAGCGTTTTGAAATTTGTTTTGGAAGTTCATGTATTTAATAGACATATTCTCACCAAACTTAATGAATTAAACTCTTACATACAAGTATGGAATGTGCAGATATGTTTGCAGTACACGACAAAATTCAATCCGTTGGCGTGGTGTGGAAGTTTGGAGAGGGAGTGCCAGCTCAGGTGTCGTCCTCGTCACTTGACCGAGGTTCAAAATTACGAGGTCCGTCGTCAATAGCCCTCGTGTTGCTTCTAAAGCAACGTTAATAAAAACTAAAGTAAGGCAAAATTCAAGGATTAATCTAAAAACCGCTTTTGCGGAGAACAGCATTGAAGTCCACAAATATAAGAGTCGGAATATTTTAAAAATTTGTAATCGAAAATAATGTGATCGTTTCTAGTTATGTAATTACTGTGATATAACATTTGAATGTTTTGAAAAGTTTTTTTAAAATAATTACTTTCCGTAGAAATGAAAAATTGTTGTGAGAACTTAATTTGCGCGTACCGGTTAAAGTCAGGAATATTGTGTCCCCCTATGGCTAAAGGGACACCCTATTCCCAACTTTAACCGCGTGCCCCTTCTAGGACAACATTTTTGCTGGCATATCGTCGAAAGCTATCAACAAATCCGAAAATACATTACGTAACCGAGCTTTGATAGAAGTAAATTAACACAATTTAATGGTTATGTATCTAACAAATTTTCCCATTTTTAAAACGTTTTTCTGAATTTCACTTGGTGTGAGTGTGTGTCATCAAATTTTCGATCGTTAATTTAACCAACTTCCCATCAAGCTAGAGCTTTGAAATTTTGGGAATCGTTCGTACTCGCCTAACAATGCAATATTTAGACATTTGCGACAAGTTTGAACTAATATTTCAATAATTTTAATAAGTCAAAATATTCTTTCCTCTCGGCGCTTTTAGGAAGGAAGGAACGTGACTTTATATTGGGGTGCATAACCCTCACGGGCTTTAATCCCCAGTTTTAATTAATTAGTTGGAGGGGAGACAGAACTTT
>BMAW01048793.1:85056-96836 GCA_019974015.1 Nephila pilipes
TCACTAGAAAATATTTGAGCGTTTTGAAATTTGTTTTGGAAGTTCATGTATTTAATAGACATATTCTCACCAAACTTAATGAATTAAACTCTTACATACAAGTATGGAATGTGCAGATATGTTTGCAGTACACGACAAAATTCAATCCGTTGGCGTGGTGTGGAAGTTTGGAGAGGGAGTGCCAGCTCAGGTGTCGTCCTCGTCACTTGACCGAGGTTCAAAATTACGAGGTCCGTCGTCAATAGCCCTCGTGTTGCTTCTAAAGCAACGTTAATAAAAACTAAAGTAAGGCAAAATTCAAGGATTAATCTAAAAACCGCTTTTGCGGAGAACAGCATTGAAGTCCACAAATATAAGAGTCGGAATATTTTAAAAATTTGTAATCGAAAATAATGTGATCGTTTCTAGTTATGTAATTACTGTGATATAACATTTGAATGTTTTGAAAAGTTTTTTTAAAATAATTACTTTCCGTAGAAATGAAAAATTGTTGTGAGAACTTAATTTGCGCGTACCGGTTAAAGTCAGGAATATTGTGTCCCCCTATGGCTAAAGGGACACCCTATTCCCAACTTTAACCACGTGCCCCTTCTAGGACAACATTTTTGCTGGCATATCGTCGAAAGCTATCAACAAATCCGAAAATACATTACGTAACTGAGCTTTGATAGAAGTAAATTAACACAATTTAATGGTTATGTATCTAACAAATTTTCCCATTTTTAAAACGTTTTTCTGAATTTCACTTGGTGTGAGTGTGTGTCATCAAATTTTCGATCGTTAATTTAACCAACTTCCCATCAAGCTAGAGCTTTGAAATTTTGGGAATCGTTCGTACTCGCCTAACAATGCAATATTTAGACATTTGCGACAAGTTTGAACTAATATTTCAATAATTTTAATAAGTCAAAATATTCTTTCCTCTCGGCGCTTTTAGGAAGGAAGGAACGTGACTTTATATTGGGGTGCATAACCCTCACGGGCTTTAATCCCCAGTTTTAATTAATTAGTTGGAGGGGAGACAGAACTTTGGTTTTCAGCTTGCCCAGAAGTTAATTCAAAAATTGAAAAAATAATGAATTGCCAGAGTAAAAAAGTTAAACGAGCAATGCTTAGTTATTAATTTTACAATTAAAATTAAAAGTTATAATAACTATGAATCAGTAAATTTTTAAAATTAAATTTAAGTTATTAGATATTAGAATCTGAGTAGTCCATTTTATTTTTTAAATAAATGCTATTGATTATTATTACTGTTAAGTGAGGCTAATACTAGTGGTGTTGGTAGAAGTATCCTGACTTATTCCTCATGTCTGGTTAAGAAGAAATTGAAGTTGGTTCTTGAATGTGGAGAGGGAGCGTTCCTATTGGTTGCTGGGTGCGCTCCTATTGGCTTTTGATGATGCATGTCATTTTGAAGTAGATTCTGGCAGGAAATGGTGTAGGAAAATGATGATGAAGAGAAGTTGAGAATTAATCAAGTAGTATTTCGCGTGGTCTGTGCAGGAGTTGATTATTATTGATTGGAGTATATTTCTCTATTGCCTGAATGGTTCTGTTGGTGGAGATATCGATTTTATTGCAGAAGTTTTTCGCTAGTTTTTTGATGAATTGCTTGAGGGTTGGGAAATTTAATGAATTTCTGATATCAGCAGTGCGCATGTACCAGTGTGCTTTTACTATTGTTCGTAGTATGCTGGATTGAGAGCTTTCTAGGATATCCATAGTAGTAGGTGCACAGTGGGCCCAGACAGGGGAGGCGTAAGTCAGGATAGGTCTAAGCATCAGTACATAGATAAGCATCTTGTTGGTTCTATTTAATGTAGAGTCTCTCGCGAGAAGGGGAAAAAATTTTCTGACTGCTGCTTTACATTACTGCTTAATTAGTATTATGTGTTGTTTGAGAGTGAGTTTCTTATCTAACGTAACACCGAGGTATTTTGTGGACCCGGACCAGGGGATTTTGTTATTGTTTAAATATATGTCAGGTTCAATGTTTCTATTATTTTTATTAAAGAAGACGGTCTCTGTCTTGGAAACATTCAGGGCTATTTTCCAAGTTGAGTACCATACTTCTAAGTCTTTGAGGTGGTTGTTTAGTGCTTGGCCTATGTTTTTCGGGAAGTAGTGACGTGCTAGTATCGCAGTGTCATCTGCGTACACGCAGAGAGTTGTGTCTGGGTGTTTTGGGGTGTCGTTCACGAAGTAGTTGAAGAGGGTCGGCGATAAAATTCCTCCTTGCGGGACTCCTGCTGCGATATTTCTTGGTGAAGAGTAGGTTCCATTGATGATGACAGAGAAATTTCGATTTTCTAAATAAGATTTGATAATTTTGATTTGGTGGGGGGTGTATTAATTTTTATTAGTTTATAAAGTAGACCAGTATGCCAGACCCGGTCGAATGCTTTCTGAATATCAAGGAAAATTGCACCTGTGAGTTGTCCTTTGTAGAATCCAGTTTTAAATAGTTCCACCACTCTGAGTAGTTGGTGTGATGTGGAGAGCTCTGGAACGAATCCATGCTGTTCGTGGATCAGGATGTCATTTTCACTATTGAATTTGCTCAGTCTATTGTGGATAATTTTTTCTGCGATTTTGCTTAACACTGAGAGGAGGGATATAGGTCTGTAGTTTTCAGGTTTAGCTGGATCTTTTCCAGGTTTCCGGATCGGTATGATTGTGGCAGTTTTCCAGGAATCCGGAAAGTGACCGATGTCTAGCATATTTTGGATGATATTTCTGAGTTGGTAGATGCAGAGATATGGAAGATTTTTAATCATTTTGTTTGTGATACCATCCTTACCTGGTGCTTTATTAATTTTTAGGATTTTGATGTAATTTGCGATTTCTGAAGCAAGTGGTGGAGTAGGTGGGGGGAGTTTTCAAAGTTTTCTTTATTCATGAAGAATTCGTGAACGACGTGTTTCACTGTGCTATCATGTGTTGGTGAATTTAGATCGTTTAGTTTAAACTGACTCTGAAGTGAGTCAGCGAGTGTTTCAGATTTGTCTGCGTCACTCAGGGCGTTACCAGTTGGGCCGTTTAGGGCGGAAACAGGGGGTCTTCTCTTTCTGAGTGTTTTTGACATACTCCATAGAATGCCGTTTTCAGCATTCAGGTTTTCAAGAGTTTCTTCCCAATCTTTTTGTTTGTGTTAGTGCACTTTACGCCTTATTTCGTTTTGAATTCTGTTTAAATTTTGTTTATCAGCAGGGAATCTTGTGAACTGCCAAAGTTTTTTGGCTTTGTTCCTTTCTCGAAAAAGGTTTCTAAGCTCTCTGCCGATAAATGTCTGTTTGTTTGTTTGGATTGGTTTTGAGGCGTTTTGGTGTGCACTTAAAATGTTGTGTGTTAGTTTGGCTACTTCAATTTCAATATCCTCTCCTCTGTGCGCTTTGGGGAATGTAAAAGTGTTAATGGTTGTGTCAAGGAGTGTTTTTCTAAACAATTCCCAGTTGGTGTGGAGCTTCGGCGAAGGAAGCTTAAACTTCTCTTGAGAAGCAAAGTGAATGAGAACTGGGTTGTGATCGCTACTTAACTCCGGTAGCGAGTGTATCTGGAAGGGCCAATCAAAGTTCGCCGTAAGAGCAATGTCGATGGTGGAGGCGGAGTTATGTCTGAATCGTGTAGGAGGGGGCGGGGCTAAGATATCTATGCCGCTCTGATCGGCAAAGTTTTTAAGTGCATTACCTCTCGATGAGTTGTATGTGCAGCCCCAGGTAGTATGCTTAGCATTTAAATCTCCGCATATTAGTGAAGTCGGCCCTAGATTTAGAATAGTATTTATGTCTGTTGGAACGTGAGTGACTCTGACAGATGGGGGTATATACATCGAGGTAATGAGTATTGGGTTTCCATCCGTTGGGGTGAGGGCAATGATAGTTGCTTCTGCACCGTTTAATGTGGGTGTTGGGATATTGTAATGGGGGAGAGGTTTCTTAATAAGAATTGCAGTTCCGCCAAACGGGCGATTGTTTGTGGTGGGTCTGTCATTTCTATATGGGGTGTAGTTTGGAATTGAAAATTTCATTCCTGGTCCGAGATGTGTTTCTTGGATTAGTATTAAGTCAGGGTTGTGCTTATCTATGAAGTTCCTTAATTCTACTTCGTGGAACTTTACACCTTGGGCATTCCAAAACACCAGTTTGAGTCCAAGAAGGGGGAATTTTAATTATTGGAAGTGGGTGGTGTCGCGACTACACCCGATATGAAAATGTTGAGCTTGTCGAAGTCGCTGGTGACTTTCGACATGTTGTTTAGGGCTTCGAATATTTTCGGGAATTTATTAAATAGGTTTTGTAGTTCTGCAATGGCTGTAATGAAATTAAAGTTTCCTGGTTGTGGGGTGGTAATAGGGGCAGTAGCCGGTTCAAACTGGTGTTTGGCTTCGGCTGAAATTTGGGCTATTTGTCGCGCCATCTCTTGGGTGGTTTCGTTACTGCAAATATCTGCAAAAGTAACACCTGTAGTTACGGGTCGGGTGGGAGGGAGGTTCCTGTTTTCTGAGTAGACTGACCTTTTGCTGGTTTCTTTTTAGGGAACAGCGGGCATCCCTGCCAAGAGGCCATATGGTTAGAGTTGCAATTAATGCATAGTGGGTTTTCTAACCTTTCTTTAATAGTGCATTCCCCAGTACGGTGATTTTCACCGCACTTGAGGCATCTGGCATTCATTCTGCAATTATGTGAAGAATGGTGGAAATAATTGCAGTTGTAACGCTGCGTAGTTCCTTGCTTCTTTTTAAAAGGTACTATCTTGACAATGATGTGCATGATGGATTGTACTTTATAGATTTCCAGGGCGTCATCTCCCCTACGGATTTCTACCATAAAAATGGGGAGTGGGAATTTTGTTTTTAATTGCTTGAGTTGAAAGACCTTCTCTACCTTGATGCCTTTAGAGATAAGGTCTTCTTTGATGTCCTCCACATCAGCGTGCACTGGAAGTCCTTTTACACAAATTTTCAAAGGACGATTATTTAGGGGTTGAATCACGTAGTATTCAGCCTTTAGATTGGTCAGGAGAGTGGTAATTCCACGGTGATCATTTTCTGAGTTGGGTGAGACTTTTATATACTGTCCCGATAGCTTGCAAGCTGAATTCGGGAATTCCCTGTTTATGGCCTGGATGATGATGTTGTAGTTCTGGGTAAGCCTAAGCATTACCGGTTGAATCTTTGGAGGTGTGGGGGGAATGTCAGCGTCCGCCATATTGGGATCAATTGCCCCCAACGCATTGAAGCTATTGCTCGTGGTTAAGTTTACATTATTATTTTCATTAGTGACTGCCTTTTTTGCAGTTTTTGTAGGTTTTTGAAAACCATTTGCGTCAATGACGCGTTGAGCTTTGGGAGCTCTAGTTTGGTTAACTGCAGAAGGTGATGCGGCTTTGTTTTCAGTTAAACTGCATGACTCAGCCATGCGTTTCCTAAGATTTTTAATAGCAGATTTGTTATGTTTCTGGCAATTCTTTAAAGGGCAAGGAGAAATAAAGTTCATCTCACCTAGAATTTTGTCCAGTTCCGCTTGGCAGGTTTTCTTTTGCTGATACAGGTCCTCTAGTAGTGGTTGGGATCTGACTTCTGGGTCTTCTTCTTCTATGTCTACGAGTCCATTTAGGTGCTCGATTCTTTGTTTGATAATTTTTTCTTGCTTCGCAAAGATGGTGTGAGTGTAGCAAATTTCCTTTGCTGGTGGTGGTTGGTCGTTGCTCACCGGAGTTACCGTTCCGGTGTCCATCGCATCGTTCGGTGCCTGGGCGCCCACGTTAGGCTTAGAAAGCTCCATAGTTTCATGCGTCTGTCCTCCTTGAAGTCCAAACGTCGAATCGGCGCTTTTAGGATTGAGGAAAAAATTTCTTTCCCCCTCTGGGAACACCGGGCACTCCCCACGCCGCATGAGGTATCGTAAACCTTTTGTACTCACAAAGGGGAGATATTATCTCCCCTTTACTATCTCCGAGATAGTAAGGGTTGCTGACTTTTAGTCAGTAATCATTCGCAAGAAAGAAAGTTTCCAATATTTGGCGCCATGTCTTATCACAATAATTTTTTCTGAATTCTGGTTCCCATTTTTTTTTTTAATAGAATGACTTACAAACTTTCAAATGCATGTTTTGATTTTATGAGTATTATGAATTTTTTAATACGCTCACAAATGTCTCTTTTTAAGTAATTTTTAAAGTTAAAAATAACTAACAGTTTTAACTAATATTTCAATAATTTTCTTTAATAAACTTTTCCACCATATAAAAACGTTGGTTTTTATATCGAATTATTTTTCTACTGAACGCTGGATAGCTTATCGAGCACATAGGCCGCGGAGCGGCCTTCAAGCTCGGGTCGACAAGATAGAGAAATTAGACTTGATAAAAAATTTGGATTTAAAACTTTCTGTAATGATTAATTATGGTTGGTTTGATGTAGGAAGTCTGGATAGTCTGGTAAGTAGTTTGGCATGAAGGCTAAAGTTTCGGTCAGGGGTGGTGGTGAGTCCTCGCTTTCCCATTGGCTGGTGAGTCTTGGAGGGGAGCTTTCCTATTGGCTACTATTTTTCTACTGAAGCTTCGAAGGTACCCTTTTATTTCTTACCTTTGTAAAATTGGATTTTCGGCAATGATTGGAATTAAAATCAAATATCGCAACACAGTGGCTTCTCCAGAAATTAATCGGAGGTAGGGGATGCGGAGGTCACTAAAATGAAAGAAACAATTTCTTTAGTTTAGAATTATCACTTGGTTAAAAACTAAAGAATACGTTATATCGATCCGATTTCTCCTATTGAAACTGTTCAAGTATTGATATGATTTTAATATGCTATGAAATTACAAAAATAAAGATCGTTCGAGAAAAATAATAAAAATTACCTACTAACTAGAATCGATGGAATTTAATATCATACGAAAATTGATGAAAATCATTTATGATTGAAAAAACAGAAACAATTTAAAATATGGTTAAATAGATGCGAGTATAATAAGATGAAAAGTTTTATTTATATAAGTTTTTAAGAAGTTATATTGGAAAACCGTTTTTGCTTTCGCTAAATATTTAAGACTTCTTCTCTTGCAGACATATTTTTATATGTGTATGACAAACAGTCTATTTAAATGCCTTTCATATGTACTGCTTCTTAATGTAAACATTTCAAAGTAGAAAACAGTACATATTGCAACAATTGAGGTGAAACTAAAACTTTTAAAAAGTTGATGGATATTTGCGAAAATGTATATATATTGCACTCTTGTAAAGATTCTATAACAATTAATCTGGTCTGTCGTGTCAGTAATTATTTTCCATATAGTTGATATTCTGCAGTCAAAATACTATTACTGCAATCTGACAAATGAGAATAATATATTTCTTTCAGTATTTTTAATTTACTTCCATCTGCAGAAATGAAGTCCTTCTCCGGTATGATTCGAATAATTAATAAACTCATTATTTTCCGTTTTGTGAATCTTTCCTTAAGATGTAAAACAAAATCATCCAAAAACTAATTAAAAACTGTTATCCTGAAATAAGATTCGGGCAATTTTGCTGGAATATTAAAATAATGAGGTTTTTTTTTTTTTTTTTTTTTTTTTTTCTTTTTTATTATTAATCGTAAAAGAATAATTTTATTATTCTCATCTATTATTTAAAGACGAATTCTAGTTTTAGGAAAATACAATTGAAAACCGACTCCGATTGCAGAATCATCTCAAGTTTTTTTTCAATATCGACCCATAGTTGAACTACAGTAATGAGGTCTACTGCCTTAGTTTGCAAAATTCTAGATAAGAGAAAATATTATTTCTATCGAAAACAAAATAATGACAAAATTGGAAATTCTGATTGAATTTAAAAGAATGTAGGCTTTAGAAGACAAATCCTTAGCATGCCGATTTCCAATTAATTCAAGAGCAAGAATCAAAGGCTGGAGCCATAATGGCTTCATCTCACTACGTCCAACGCGTGGAGATGTTATTTCAATGCTTCTCTCTTGGAAGAAGGACACAGTTTTATTATGTATATTATCCTGCAAACTCTTCTTTCTTTTCAGGTGTATTCATGAACGAATACTATTTCTCAACGAAACCAATTAAATTACGGATACCTAATATAGCACGTGTCTGAAATAACCAATTTTAGAGAATGAGAACCGCAATGTACATCTAATGCTGAAAGGAACTTTTCTCTTATTTTGGCTTGTATAACGTTGAATGCTTAAGACAAGACAGCTCCATCGTATCCTTAGCGTCTTATATGTCTTTCTTTGCCACGTATTGAAATTACTTGCACAAAAACAGAAAAACAATTTTCAATTGGTAAGGGTTCCTTTCTACAAATCTTACACATAAAGAGACTTGCTCTTTCAAAGGAAATGTCTGTAGTTTCATCCGCAATAATAGATAACATTTGCTTGTGAATTTACTCTTTCGATCACTTTTTCTTAATATTATTTCATTGCAAGGAAGTATAATTTCGTTTTGTATTTTAGGCGAGTTATACGATGCAATATTAGCAGAGGATTTTAAATGTCTTTTCAGCATTTCGTCATCTGCATTAATTGAATTTAAGCAGTTGACGGAAATTCTGATCGTGTTGGTTAGGTTCCTTGCTTTCATCTGTTCCATTATTCTGTATATAATCGCGATGACCTATTAAAGGAAGTCCATTTCTGACACAGAAAATTGCTGGTTTTAAAAAAGGATTAAGTTCCCCCTCCCCTTTCGAACACCTGAAATATCAATATATGTTATGGGGGTTTGTTTTATGTCCTTGTACAATGCTCCCCAGACTGCTATTTCCTTTTGATTTGCCTGCATATTCCTTGGCAAAAACTACACATTATTTACAGTAAATTCCATATTCAATTTTGGAATAAGTGAGGCAAGGGTATTCTAACTAAATTATACTGAAATTTCCTCTCCAGTTTTTCATTACCAGATGAAAAGTTTCTAAACATATATGTAGCTGTTGGCATCCAAAACTTATCACAGAGTATCAATTTTTCTTCGACACTTGGCTTACGATTAACGTAATTTGATGAGTCATATTTTTTTCAAATTGCAGTGCCATTTTTATATAAATTTGGGTAATTTCTGAAAAATAAGTGAATTCTTCGGTTCTATGTATTTCTATTCTCTTCCAGAGTGATTTTTCTACTTTCGAATATTTTTAAACTCTTTGTGCTAAATTGACGTTTGGAACTTTTCCACCAGAGTTAAAATAATTTAAAAGTAACTGTTTTTCCTCTTACTCTATATCGAATCGAGAAATAAAAGTTCCAGGGGGGGGGAAAGCGCAAAGAAAATAGATCTCGATCCAGATTTCTGGACTACTGTTTGCTTAAGAAAAACGATAGTCCAGACTACCGCTCACGGACGATTCTACTCCACTAAGATGAGCACTTTCCGTATAGGCCTGATGTAAGCACTGACATATCACCCTTTGGAAGAAAAGTTCTCAGGAATTGCTTTAAATTGAATCTTTTCTCTTCGTGATGAAAAAAATTTAAGGATAAGAAAAAAATCAGCTCTTTTTTTGAAGATTAGTACATCTATAACAGTATAATAAAAGAATTATCATGAAATATTTCAATTTCGAGGAAAATATCTTGAGGAGGCACGTCCTTGTGCAACTCCCCATCCCCTCCTCGAGGATCACTGCCACTGTCGCAACAAGACGTAATTGTCGAACTCATGGCATCTGAAATTAACTGGAATTGATCGGGACTTCATCAACAGCAATCGAAAACAAGCGCACCTTTCACACATGCCTTATTAGAAATATTTTTTGTAAAATTATAAAAAAAAAAAAAAATTCCCCTTTGATATGGAATTCGAACAGGGTTCTGTAATCGATTAAGCTCAGATTCTAAGGTATTCTTGTAACTTGAACATATAACTTTTAATGTTAAATGTACTTGTTCACTTCTAAAATATTTTTAACACACCAGAAAATGTCAATATTAATATGTCACATATATTTTAATCCAGGTGCTAACCTCCGAGTACTTGAATATTGATGCAACCACTTTTTTTTAAGCTATCTGAGATATTAATACCCATACTCCCAAGAGTAACTTTGTTTCTTCTTGTTTAAGATGAGTAATATTATAAAAATTTTGGAATCCAAAATGGCTTGAGAAATGTTTCACAGTATTTGAAAAGAATTTTGGCTAGAAAATGTAAGGACGTATAAAGTATCTAAAACCAAGCATTAAATGTTGTGTTATTGTCTTAATGAAAAACGGTGCCATTTTGAAGATTCATTTGCACAACACTTGATTTCAACCTCTCTTTTTTTTTTTTACAGAATATCAATATACACTTAGATATCGATTATTCAATCTAGGATGAGCAGTGGTGTATTCGGGAGAGAAGGAGTGCAAAGGGGCATATGCACCCCCCAAGTTTTCTTGAAATTTAAATACTTCAGGATAATTATTTTATTACACTTTTATAGATGTTCTATTCCTAAACATACCAACTTTTATTTCAGCAGAATCATCCGAATCTTATTATTTTAGGATAACAACTTTTAATCAGTTTTTAGATAATGTAATTTTACATCCTTAAAGAGCTATTCATTAAACTCTAATCAGTTATGAGTATATTATTTCAATCATACTGGAAAATGATCTCATATTTATAGATGAAAATAAATTAGAAATCCTGCAAGAAACATATTCTTCAGAGTTGAATTGAATGTAGTATTAGTATTTTGATTGCAGAATATCGGTATGAGTAAGAAAAGAAATTACTAGCACAACAGGCAAGATAAACTGCTGCAGAAGCTTCACAAGAGTGCAACGATTATTTTCCCAAATATCCACAAACTTTTAAAAATTTTAATCTCACCTTGCCTCTCACAACACGTACTATAACATATATGCTGAAAGATCGTTTTCAGCTATAAAATACTAATTATGATTATTATTAGTGTTAAGAAATAATACATCTGAAATGCATTTAAATGGTCTCAGTATTTGTTGTATAAAAATATTTTTGTGAAGAATTCTTAAATATTTTGCTAAAACAAAAATGGATAGCAAATAACTTTGTAAAAATTTTACATACATATAAATTTTCCTTTTATTATACTTGCAAATCCTTAAACCTTTAACTTGTCAATGTTTTTTTAATCATTAAATGACATTTATCAATTTTTTTAATGTTGTTGGATTCCATCAAATCTGATTAGTAAAATTTTTTGTTTTCATGTTTTTATTTTTTGTTAAATAATCTTTATTTTTGTAATTTGATAAAATTATATCAATCCTAGTACAGTTTTAATTAGGAGAAATAAAAGACTAGTTTATAGTACTTTTTTAGTGTTTACCAAGAGGTAATTCTAAATTAAAGAAATTGTGCCTTTCAAGGAAATGACGATATGCAGCCCCCAAAATTAATTCCTGAGTACGCTATTGGTAATCAGTATTCTTTAAGTTTCAATTAGTGATACACAAATGCTTTGTGCAATCATGCACCTTGAACTTTATAAATATTCAACCTAGTTTGTATAAATATAAGGTATTAGAAATTATTATTGACAGATGGCACCACAAATGATGACATAACTGCTTTGAAGACATATATTGGCCATTAGAATAACAATAGACCTTGTACTGAAGGAGTGCAGCAGATGGAGAAATAAAGCAATGATTAAAAGAACCTTCTGAATATGAATTATTGAAACTATTACAAACTCCTTAATTTGTATACCTTATGCCTTCCCCTATCCCCATTTAGTTCAGTCAAGTTAAAACACAATTCTTATTTCAAAAAGCCACCTT
>BMAW01048793.1:110268-168220 GCA_019974015.1 Nephila pilipes
AAAAAAAAAAAAATATCAGAGCTAATTTTTGGAAGATTCCTTTTACGCGAGTTAGACATTTTTTGAGGGGAATGATGTTTTCGTACTACATTGTTGGTAATTGTGTCCACGGTAGCCAACATAAGCATACCTCGACGAGCACTGCGTACTTGCATTAAAAGCGGTTGAAAATTACCTCGACTAAATATATATATGTACAAAAACACATAATTCCGGCTTACAAGGAAAACTGATCAGTTCAGATTGAACTAACTATTAACAATGCAATAGTTAGTTTGTCATATCTGCAAGGCCAGCTTCCTTTATACGATTGAAATTTCAACAGGAATCAATTCAATCGTGCTATTATTCGGAGACAGATCTTGTGAACATATTAGTAGTGAGTGAGTGAGTGATTGTGAAGTTTATTATGCAAGAGGATATGGCCATGCTGTCAAAACAAGATTAAACTGTGGTCTAGACGTGAAGTTGAAAAAAAAGGTAAAAAATGAAGACAAGAAGGAGGGTCAGAAAATGAGAAGGATCGCTAGGGTATCCCGGGAGTGCGTCACCCGTAAGCTTACCAAAGACAGTAAACCCCATGGGAAAGAAAAAAGATCACCATAAGTCTCGGGGTTTGCGATCTGCAATTTACCTGAAGAAGGCAAAACCCTGAGGTCCAGTCATTATTGGTAAGCTCGTGATTAACAATATTTTTTAGTCCAAAATCTAAGTACTTAGCTGCGGAGCAGGAGAGACAGCCAGCTCACATATATTGTCCTCGCCACGTGACCTTGTTTTAAAATTACGGGGGGAATTTGATGTCGTCTAAGAGAGGCATTTGCAAAATGATAATCCGTACCTTAAAATTTTTTATTTTCAGAATTCGATTATGAATTAAATCCCCACCTCTATTTGAATAAATAATTAGGAATGAAAATAATTTAGGAGAAATTATAACAATAATGCAAAATAGGGCAATAATTATATTGCAACCCCTTTTTTGCCTCTCTGAAATGAAAAAAGGGACAATTTGCAACAAAAAGGAAGTGTGGTTTCGTTAAAATATATTTTCACTTGAGTTCGAACTCAAATTTGAATTTTTATTTGAATAGTAGAGAAGTTTGACAAAATATGTGTTTTCTTTCCCACCTCCTCTTTTCTAGTAATTACTACTTTTATTCATTGCCAAGATATATTTAAATAGCATTGTTTCTTTAGATTTAATCCTTACAAGAATCAACCATTTGTTTTCATTGAGGGAAAAAGGTGATTATAACAAATTTTGATTTAAAAGAAATTTCGTAGTGCCTTTATTTTTAAAACCTTTCCCCCTTCTTGTAGCCATCAGGGTCTTGCCTTCTTTAGGGAGATGCGGGTATTATGACCCCGAGGCACCCAAGTGATCTATTTGGTAAACACGGGTGACGAACCCTCGGGATAATGTAGCGATCTTACTTTGTTTTCGACCCTCCATCTTATCAGTCATCTTTATTTGTCTTACTTTTTCAAATCACAGTTGCACCTTGTTTGGTGCAGAATAATCACAGCTGGCTCTTGCGCCATTGAACTCTGCTATCCCTCCCTTCTTGTTGAAGCATGTTCATAGATGTTACATCTTTTCTTACAATTAAACAATTATTTTTTAATATTAGATTTGAATATTTGACATTTTTTATTATGAAGAAATTCAATTACATTATTATTATTATTTCAAATCTTTCACCTTTATTCACTCTAATAATCATTAATTTTACTAAAGAAAATTTTCATTTACATTGGGTAAAAAGATACCATATTCAAACCAATAGTAAATATTTTTAATAAAATATTATCTTTTACATAGTAACAATTTTTGCTGGTATGAAAGAATAATTTGATTCAATTAAAATATACTGTTATCTTCACATTGTCTGGACAAAATCTCTTATAGAGTTAAAACTATAAAATGAGCTTAGTATTTGAGGCTGATTTTCTTTTTTCAAATTAATATTTAGAGTAAGATATATAATGTATTTAAGAATAGAGTGTTTGCAAATAAACGTTTTAAAATTAGTGGCCAAATTATATGTATTTCCCCCTTATTTTATGTATGATATATTAGAAGTTGTGTGAAACATTCAAGCATGCATTGTGGAATTTGTTTGTTTGTACCAATGTCACATAATTGACTTTTTGGCGAAATTGCACGAAAACGATACCTGAGCCTGTAACTGCCTTGAATGTTTTTGGTCAATATTCGAACATCATTAGCTATACATTCACATCCTTAGTCACTAAGCTGTTTTATCCTTCCAATTTTAAAAACTGCATTAAATTATTATTTTTAAAGAAAGTTTTGGTGAATCTTCACTTAGAGGGGTTGAAGGTTTTTCGAAACGTGCCAAAATTGCCAAACAGAGCAATTAACGTTGTTCCAATGTGGTAGTCGTCCAACTGTAGTTACGTTACACGATGACGTAGGAAGATCAGAAAGGCCAGTAATAGGGCTTTCTCCGCTACATAAAAAAGTTCTATACAATTATACCTTTTATAATAACTGTATTTTGAAGAAAAACTCCAAATAAAGTTATATATTTTGCCAATCCATCAATATTTACAAAAATACATTCTCTGATTGTAATATACTAACGATATCACATTTACATTATAAGTAAGAAATTGTAATATAATTAGTAAAAAAATTGTTAAAGTTGAAATTCTAGTATACTAACACATCAATCAATAACTCCCGAGACTAACCCAGAGATGGCGCTCGTAGTAAACCAGTAACCAGGTCTTTCTAGAGTACTAACCTTTGCTTGAATTTTTTTGAAATACTCTCAATATAAGAAATATATTATAATTTTTTTATGTAGCAGGGTTCGAAACTGATATAAATAATTTTTTTAAAATACAGTTATTATAAAAGGTATAAATATATAGAACTTTTTTATGTAGCGGAGACAGCCTTTTTACTCAGTCTTACTAAAACTCTTTCCTACCTCATCGTGTGTGACGTAAGCACAATTGGACGACTACCACATTGGAACGTTAATTGCTCTGTTTGGCGATCTTGGCACATTTCGAAAAAAACCTTCAACCCCTCTAACTGAAGGATCCCCGCTTTTTTCATAATAACGAAATGCTTCCTTTTCATTTACAACATTTAGCCATAGAAAACATTTGTATATTAAAAGAATTATATTTTTTCAGTAAAAATGCATTTAAATAGCATAATTTGTGTTGAATTGGATATTCTATATATTTTTTTTGTAGAAAAGGAACAAAGTAATACCTACAGTTCTTGCAATTTAATTTTGGGAATTTTTCAGCGAAAAAAAAAGACTTGCTAAATATTAGGCATAACTGAACAGTTTTTCAGATTTTTATTCCAAATAAAACCATAAACTGTGATACAGGCAATATGTAATTAAAACCATTTATAAAATCTTTCTCTTATCATTTAAAAGTACAAACTGATCAAATGTAAGTGATTTACTTTACAAAAACAAATTTCAATCACTTACCATAAAAAAAAAGTAAGAATATGCATGTAAGAATGAATAATAATTACATGTAGTACAAAGTGATATACATTTGAAAGCATCTTTTTGATTATTTTGAAATTTTGTGAAATGTAAACAACTGAGTGAAGAAGAGACATTTAATTGCATGGATAACTAGAGAGCAAACTCATTATCTGACATAGCTTTCGAGTTCTAAATAAATTTAATAATAATACAAACTCTTGAAAATTTATTACAATAAAATAATTTATGTTATCTTTTGTAGTACATACTACCTATTGATTTTTGGAACCTGCTTTTTATTATCTGGAAGTATTTATATTTAACCATGAAATATAATTAATTTCTAGAAACATTTTCAACGTATTAAATCGAAATAACTAAAAATTTTTTTTTCAGGTGTGTAAACAGTGACTAACGTTTCTCAAATCCAGTATTTTACTTATTCCTTCTGAAAGAAAATTTAGTAGTTTGATTGCTTACCTTAAGACTCTCTCTCTGTGCCATTATGATTCAATAATAATACAAGCATTTTAGTGAGATGACATAATAACTTTTTTTTTTGTATACAGCTTCAAATGAAATAAACGTATCTTTGAATATTTACTTACAGTAAAATTGAAATTAAGTAATTGAATTTTGTGTCTTGTAAGAAACATGCAATTTATTAAATAAACAAGCATTTGAGATTATTACTTTTTAAAGCGTTTGGGTCTTCACGTTTTAAAAGAAAAAAAGCTAATTTTTTTAAGCAATCCAATATCGTACCGAAGTATCCAGGCGTACTGTACGTCTGCACTCACATTCGGAGAAGAAATGAAACATTTGGCATTGTATTCGAAAGAGACATCGAAACTAGCAAGATTCGTTTTTCTCTGCAACCCAGCACACTTCCCCCTCTTTGCTTTTCCCTCTCCTCCTTGCGAGCAAACGTGCTCTCTTTAACGAATTTTTTGAACGAGCGCCGCTTGTGGATTTCCATGTGCCTCTGAAAGCGATTTGTATTGTTGAATGTTTGTATATTAACAGATATTCGAGCTTTTGTTCGTGTAAAGTAGATATACTTTAATACCTTTTTATATCAAAAAGAAATCACCATGAAGCCTGATTCAGTTTACAAGTTGAAACAGTTCTCCGTGTGGAGCGTAAGTAGTATCTCTTAAATTAATAAGTTTAGTTTTGCTACGCTTTAATATAAAGACTTTTTACATTATTTAATCATTAAATCAATAATAACTTAATCATTAAAAATCAGTTTTATGTACCTTAATTTTGAGTAGATAAGTCATCCTAGTATATACACCACATACATGATAATTGACTTAAGAAAATAAAAGTTCTTTTGATAGCTGCACAGCCGTATACGCCATAGCAAAGCATTCTGAAAAAAAGTATTAATATTCATTTATTCAGAAATTCCCTTTCATATTGATGTATTCATTACTGACAAAACTTTATGAAATTTACGACATAATGTACAGTAATATGTAAATTAATACAAAAAAAAAAAACTTATTTTAAACTGCTCTAAATGAACTATGCTGATTTCTAATAGATGTTATTTTTATAGGTTCGGTAAACTGTTTATCCCTATAAAGTGCATAACATAAAAAAAAAAAAAAGAATACCTAGTTTAGTTAAACAGAATTTTCTGGTTGAAATGAGCTACAATTATAATTACAAAACCTTCAAATCAGACTCATCAGTGTCAGAATTAAAAAATAAACTTAACAAATGGTCAATGTCTCTTTCATCACTGTTTTCTAAATCATGTCTTTCAATGTTGCTATCATCATTTTCATTTTTTGTTCATCAAAATATTGATTTCTATTTAATGTATTTTAATTTCTAATTTAATGAAATCTAATACAATCATATCAGCTCAGATTGATTGCAGTGTTTTATTAACCCACGAGGCAACCTTCTCATGTGAAGCTTTTCTCATCTGTCTGGAAATTGATGGTGAGATCCAGTGGTTGTAAAATTTTTGTATGTCCAACTAGTATCACTGAGAGATTGTGCTAAGTTGTTTTGCTTTTGATATTACTGTATCTACTGATTGGGATAACACTAAATTCAGAACAAATCATCAAGGTTGGAAAAAAAGTGCCTTTTCTTTCATAGTAAATTTCTCTCAGCCAAAACAATGTGCTTCTTCGCTTATCTATCTTTTTCATTGGTGTAAATACATATTCCTTTAGGGAAACTTATTTTTGGAATTATAATATCTTGAAAATTGTCAAAGGTGTCAACTTCTCTCCATTAGTGGCACAAAATGGATCACCAGTAAAATAAGTATTTTTGGTTAAAGTTCAATATTGGGTGTCCCATAACAACTGCAAAACGATTCTGAGTATCTCTTGGTGAAATTTGGGTTCAATAACAATTTAAGTATGGTGATTTAGGTTATGGTAACCCTGATGCATATAATTTGAAAAGAAATTTGCATATGTCACATGTTCTCTATTCTTGATAAGAATTTGTTAAAAACGGTGCACAATTTTTTGTGAGGTCAAGACTTGCTATATATTTCTTTGGTGGATTATTGTGAAAGATTAAAGAATGGCAGAAAAGTATAATGTAATTTTTTATGATTTGGAAAGAAAGGGTAAAATGAGGTAAAATCGTGTTACTTATGCATTATTACAAGAAATATATAACATTGTTGCTTAATTATAGTTATTATGTATATCAATTATTTATAAATAATTCTTATTTATTGATAACTATTATTTAGTAATAATTCATATTTTTTAATAATTCTTACTTAAAAATTAGAATTATTATTAAATAAATGTTAATAAACAATTTTTATTTACAAATAATAGTTTATCAATAACTTATTTATAAATAATAATTGTTTATAAATAATTCTTATAAATAAGAACTGTTAATAAGCAATTATTTATTAACAATTATTTAGGAATAAGAATTGTTTATGAACAATTATTATTTATTAACAATTGCTAATAAACAATTCTCGTTTTTACAGAATTGTTTATAAATAAGAATTATTTAGAATTAATTCTTATTATACATAAGAATTGTTTATAACCACTTCTTATTTGTAAACAAATATTTCTAAATAGGAAAACTATTTATTCATAAATATGAATTACCAATTTATTAATAATTCTATATAACACATCGATCAATAACTCCCGAGACTAACCCAGAGATAGCACTCGTAGTAAACCAGTAACCAGGTCTTTCTAGAGTACTAACCTTTGCTTGAAACGTGTCAAAATTTTAAGTCGATCGGACCAGGAAAAAGGTTTTTTCCAAGTGGGTGCCGCGATTGCTTTCGATGGAACAAAAACAGCAACGAGTCGATGATTCAGAAAGCTGTTTATCGCTATTTACTCGCAACAAAAAAGATTTCTTGTGGGGGAAAAAAAAGGGGGAAAAATAAATAAATAAAGATTCGGAAAAGCGTTGGAACGATTGTATCACCCTATAAGATGATTAACAAAAGGTGTTATGTTGATGAATAAAAAAAAATTTTGCAAAAAAAATGTTGTTTTCAATGTTAGACTCGGGAGTTATTGATCGATGTGTTACATATATATAGGAATTATGAATCATACCTGTTTATAAATTATTACTATGAATACATAATTATTTGAGACATTTGTAAATATTCTCATGTTTTTTTCATATTGTTAATGTTTACTTTTTATTCCTCTAATCAAATCTGCGCCATTTTGATTAGCATCTCGTTTGCAACGCCTTCATGACGTCATTGCTTACGAATTGCAAGTTTAGCTACCTTTCTTCGGAGCTGCCAAATAATGCAGGTTCTCAATACTGAACTTTAACTGTATTTTCAATCTTAGTTGTTAATACAAAAATAGTTTTTTCACCTGTTAAAAGAACAGTTCTATTCGGAGAACAGTCAAAAGTAATGGGAACTTCATCCATATTAACTATTTGCCCTGTATTCAAATTTTGTTTTTTTAGTTATCTCAGAGGTGCATTCCAAAAAAATTTGTATATTTTTTTCTAGCCAGTCCACAGGAAGTTACTATCCAACTGTTACTTTGGTCCTAAGAGATAATTTCTTCCATTTCATGAATATGAAACACCTGCCAGGTCTTACAATTGAGTTTTTAATGCACATTTGTTGAGCAATTGCTATTAGTTGTGAAAATAAATTCTAACTATTGACACTGATAATTCTTTTTTTTCGTTCTATAGTCAATTGATCTAACTTGTTCTCCAAAATAATCCAAGCCACAATGCCAGCCTTATGAGATATGTTATCTAATTATGAGATGTTCCTCTAATTATACTTGTTCAGACTTCCTCCACTGGATGCATCTCTTGTCAATTTGAAATTCTTAAGCTGTAACCCAATTTATCCTTTTCTTCATTATTGAACATATAGAAGTAGCTGTATAACTTTTCAAGCAGGAGCCTTAACAATAAATTCAACAAGTTCAAATGATAAAGTAAGAACTGGGACAAGTAAGCAATGAGCAAGCTACAAAGCAGTAATATATACAAAAGAATGAAGACAGAGCTTGGCAGAATAGAAGTTCTTATGGCCATTAAAAAGAGGATCATTGCAAAGTACAGACAAAGCCACATTGAGCAGAAAGTACTTGCATTACACTGTCTTTACACTGAGCACACCCATTCATAGTGAGGCAAGTTTCATGCAAATTCGAACTTGTTACACTGCCTTAGAGCAATACTGGTGTTATTATATCAGGCTAAAGTGTCACAAAAAATTCTTCATTAACCATTTCACTTGTGCGTAACTTACAATCTAAACTAGGAAAGTTCTTAAGATAGGAGAAAATTAAAATTGATATTACTTGTTATAAAGTTCATGTAAGGGTGTAATTATCGAGTTCAATACTATTTTACATTAATATGAAGTTATTTTACATCAATATAGATGTAGTGATACATTATGGTATAAATGTATCACTACATATATATTGATTGTCTGCAGAAAATTCATGCAAGTATTTTAAGTGTTGTTTTTTTATGAATCATTTTGGTCTTAATGGACAACAATATTTGTCAAAGCAGTTGGTATATTTCTTAAGAATCTATTGCATTCTATTAAATCAAATTATGATACATGGATCCCTAAAGGTATGCATGCTTATAATAACGCTGCACTACATTCAGTTTGATAGCATTATGTGTGTTATTTTCTTCACCTGACTTAAATTTAAAAGGATTAAATTTGTCACATGAAGATCTTTGTGTTCTGAATATTAATACCAGACAAACAATATCTATAATAAACATTTATTTTTAAAATTAAATTCCTTTTTTTCTGCTTGATGTAATTTAAATGTATTATTTTGTATGTTGTTATATCAAGATTCATTTTAGTGGCGATTTTTCAGAGTATTCCATCATGATCATTTTTTGAATTATTCTTCTTTATAGGCATAATTTATAATAAGAATCTGAAACTGTAGTTGGTTTAAATTAATCATATGAGGGTCATAAGCCACAGATCTTGTAATTTTGAACCTAGGTCAAGTGCTAATATATAACTCTGAATTACTCTTGTTGTATTTTAGTCTAAGATCCTTGCTGCAAAAATTAGATTAAGACAGCCTTTTTATATCCTTAAATGCTCTTGAGGATTGAAATGTTAAGAAATTAAATCGCTAAACATTTTAAAAATATTTTTGATTTAAAAAATCAGCTCAATTTTTTTGTCAAAATTATGTTAGCATTTTACTTTAATTGAAACATATTTAGTATTTAAACTAAAAATTAATTAAAATATAACATTCATTTAGTTTATATTTCCTAGATTATACAAATGAAAAGGTTGTACTTCACCTTTCATGCTTAAATTGGTCTTTTTTTTACATGCATGTTCTAGCATTTTTAAATCTAGAATGAATGTCAATTTTATTTTATTTAATAAAATGTATTTATAAATATAAATTTATTTTATAATTTAACATTCAATTATTTATGTACAGGAAGGATCACTAGAATCACGTTATGGAGCAGATACAGAGTCATTAGACGACATGATGAAGGTAAATTTATATTGCAAAAATCACTGCCATAGAAATAATTTTAGAAAATGATGCCATTTTTTCTACTTTTAATTCTAAACATAATACATTTGTTTCTGACTTTTTTGATTTTTCATTGTTGAAAAATGTTCATTTTCCTACCTAGCTTTTTTTTTTTTTTAAATGGAAATTAGTCATTTGATAATATATGATATTCTCCCACAACTTAAATATATTCTGTTTCATTTTTTACATGACATAAAATCTGTTAACAACTTATTTACTGTAGATTAATTTAAAGAAATGCATTAGTTTATTTAATGGCATTGTTTTATAGAAAACTTATGATAAAAATGTCTTAATCCTTTGTATTAAAATCTGAAGAATTTTTTTTTTTAAAATTTGTTTGTGTGATATATACCATGAAGTGTTTTGGATCTGCCTGATTAACACATCGATCAATAACTCCGAGGCACCCAGAGATAGGGCCTAGTAATAAACCAGTAACCAGAGTCTTCTAGAATTACTAACCTTTGCTTGAGCGTGTCAAAATTTTAAGTGAGTCGGACCTGGAAAAGTTTTTTTACAGTGAAGTGAAAGTTTTTCCAAGGTGGTCATCGCATTGCTTTGATGGAACAAAACAGCAACAGCGATGATTCAAGCTGTTTATGCTATTTACGAACAAAACGGATTTCATGCAGAAAAAATTTTGTGGAAAAGATTTGGAAAAGCATTGAACGCATTGTAATTCTAAAAGGTGATTAACAAAAGGTGTTATGTTGATGAATAAAAAAAAAATTTGCAAAAAAAATGTTGTTTTCAATTTTAGACTCGGGAGTTATTGATCGATGTGTTATATGTTTATGATTTGAAATTCAATAATTGAAAATTATGTGAATAATTTCTTTCTTTTATATAATTTTAATAAAGCTGTATTTTTTTTTAACATAAGTTGTGTTTGTTATATAAATTATTGAAAATTATAATATTTGATATCACAGAGAATATTTATTTTCTTATCTCATGCATGAAAAATTTTAATTAAATTTTCTAAGTTGGAACGCTGTTTAGCCTATACCCTTTGTGGTGAAAATATATGTTCGAAATAAATTGCCAAACGTGGGAACTCTCACTTTTCTGTTTAGGAATGACTATAATTACTATATGTAATTTGTATTTTGATCGTGTATTTTATTAAATTTATTTTTTAATTGCTTCAGAGGAATATTAATAGACAATAATACAATCAAAACATCAAGCTTGTGTAATTTTTAAAATTCATTTTGGTTTGGTTTAATCAACAGATGGATTAATTTTATGGAAATATATAGTTGCTGCAATGTCAATATATTTGATTTGCCAAAAAATGACATAAAAGCAATAACAGGTCTTGCATCTAATTTTACTACTTGTGGAAGTAAATTAATTTAAATATGTGTAAATGATGATTATGATATTTTTAAAACATTTATCAAATCCAAAGGCAAAATAGGTCAGTAATTTTTTTTTTTACTATTTCATTTATCACTCTACCAAGTTTACATGATTGGTACAGTTTCAAAAATCTACAAATTGGCAACTTTTACTAGTGTGCCAAGGGTGAGGGCTAAACAGCCATTTTAACATTTTCTAAATGTATTGAATTGCTAGAATCTTAGGAAATGGGACAGAATGTTTCTGTGTTTCTAAATTGAAATCTTTGCTTGGGTATTTTTTGTATGAAAATGTGCATTGTATTTTTCTTGATCAAATTGTATTATTTAATGAAGGGTTTAAAAATATAAATAATCTATTTTTAATTAAAAATGAAATTTTAAGACATGTTCAAAATTAATTGGAACATTGAATTTAATTTTTTTTATTTAAAATATTTTAGGGACTATATTTTATTTATATTCTTCATCTATTAAATTATTGTAGTTCATTAAAAGTCTGATTCACAGCTAAAAAAATGTTTAAAAAAAGACCAGATAAAAAATTATTAAATATATCCAATTCAAAACAAAAATTTTAATCTATTTTTCTTTTGTATTGCAATATGGATTCTAGCACTCATAACTATATTAATAGAATTTCAAGATGTACTTGTATTGTTCTTTAAATAGGAAAACTTTATTTTTTAAATTTTTAACTTTATTTTTCTGTAATCTTACACATTTTTTAAAATCAAAAATAACAAATTATTAATTAAATAGTTTTTTTTTTTCTTTTTTCTTTTAGAAGTTTCAGATTATGATCATAAATATAGATGAAGCAAATATGGAAATGGAGTTTGATATGATTGGCATTGGACCACCAATAGCAAATGCAATACGAAGAATACTTCTTGCAGAAGTAAGTTTTTTATAAGTTTCAAAATTAAAACATAAAAAGTTTCATATAGGAGGAAAACAGTTTATGTTTTATGATAATTTTTAATGTACTATATCTGTTTTTTATATTTGTATTTGGTGCTTAGATTTGTATTGTTAGAATCTTACATTTTTGATGGAGGACAATGTAGTCTGTGCATTATATATATTTAAGTTAATTTTTTTTTTATAAATTTTTCTTTATAAAAAATACATATGTGGACTGTAGTGATAAAAATCTTTAAAACAATATTATTTTAAATGAGACACCTTTTGATTAAAAAAAAAAAATATCTATTGGAAATTTCAACTCCTTGGGGAAATAAAATTTTTCATTATTTACATTCCAACTTGTGTTACCAATCTTTTAATATTCTCACTAGTTGTAATTCTGTAAAAAATTTGGAGGGAGTGTCCAGTTTAGACAAGATGGTTCAATACAGGAAACCATTAACTTCATCAAGATTATGTTAGTCATTAGTTTCAATTGACAGATTTAATTTTTTTAATTACCTGATTTTTTTAAAATTAGGTTGGAATTCTATGATTATGTAAGTTATTGAAATCTTTTTGAATGGTTTTTTATTATTATTATTTTTTTTTTTTTAAAAAAAAACTAGTTTCCCACCATCTCTAATCAATAAAATAATTTTTAAAAATATCAATATATCATTGTTCATTACATATGCTATCCTTAATTTCCTGACCCCACACTATTGATTTAATGTAAGAGCAAAATGCTGCTTCAAAGTTTGATAAGTACAGATTTATTAATACCTTTCACAAAACCATCTCTGTGCATACATCCATAATTAATCAAAATTGTTACCATTTTTTCATCATTAAATGTCAACATTTCAAATCTTATTTTTTTTGGACTAATAAGTGATTGTTATTGTTATTGGCTGTTTATTAAAATACAATTTCTTATGTTTCATCAATTCAATAACTTTATTAATAACCATTTCATTTTAAACTATACAAACATGGGCAATCATTCTATGTTTATATTGCCGAGGATAACATGTACATATGTATTAATATTGGATGTGCAATTTGCCATTCATTTTTAAACCACTTTTTAAAATTTTAATAACTCTTGGTGATGACTATGGTCATGAAAATTTTACATTTTGTATTCAAGATTAACATTTTAATACAGATGTAAACATGATTTGTTTCAAATGCATTGAAATATTTTGAAAACATACCAATATATCTTATCAGTTATAAATTTTTAAAAGTTATTTATGTATTTGATTTCACATCAAAGGTTACAAAGTAATTATTTTATATGTTACCATAATTTTATGTGTTTAAGTGGGTTTTTCATAGTTAATTTCTAACCTTAAGCTTATTCAGAATATAAAAATAAAGAAAATTTATTAGTAAAAATAATTGTTTTTAATTACTTAAATGTATTCAGTATTGTTTTATGCATTATATATATACATTTCTGTTGATTTTTTTTGAAAGGTTCCGACTATGGCAGTTGACAAAGTTCACATCTATAATAACACAACAGTTATTCCAGATGAAGTTTTAGCTCATCGTATAGGTTTGATACCTATTAAAGTAGATCCACGCCTTTTTGTTTCAAAGGTTAATGGTTGGTATTCTTTGTTGTTTAAAAATGTGTAAAAATTGTATGTGTGTGTGTGTGTGTTTATGACAATTTTATTTGGTTTTAAAACATTTTGTAATTTTAAAAATGTATTAATTATGTGTATTATTGAAATGTTTTAATTAAAACTAGTCTGAATGGTATAAAAATTTAAGTTTTATGTATGTGATTATATCATGTATTTTTTTTTTTTTTCATTTATTTTTAAATGCCTTTTGTTTTGCATAACTTATTCAAGGCTTATTTTGTATAATAGAAAGGTAAGATCAATTTTTCTTTTCAATAAGAAGAGAAAAATCCCTTTTATACACTCAAGATCTAATGCAACAACCTATAACAAGTTTTATTCCAGAAGTAATAAAACTTATTATAGGTTTAATTTATTAAATAAATTTTTCTTGTACTAAAATGATACTACAACCTTAAATTATAAAGAAATCTATCATTCATTCTTTAATCTTTGTATAAACTTGAATGGGCTATGGGATGTTAGCTATTGATTTTTAAAAAGAAGAATGCTCAATGGAGAATTTTAAAATGATCTTTGCTCATGTTTTAATGTTTCTTTTTTTTAAATACCTTTCATTTCCTAATGTATTTTGCAACCATTTATTGTATATATAAACATAAAGGCACTTGGTAAATTATACAGTTAAATGATTGATTGGGTTGTGAGAAATAATAGGGCAACACAGGCTATCCCATATGGGAAATTTTTAAGTTGATCCTTTTTAGTGTTCTTATTGGTTTTATTATTAGTGTGTATATAGATATGAAAATCTTAAAGAGTTTGTAGTTCAAACTGTTCTGCAATTTACAATATCACTAAGTTTTTTATTAACTGTAAAATGATGAATTCGTTTTAAAATTGAGTTTTGTTGAAATATTTAGATGATGATGGGACTGAGGAAGATACAATTCAGTTTGAATTAAAGGTAAAATGTAGAAAAGTTATGGGTAAAAATGTCCCAGAAGCTGATGAAAATTCTTGTATTCACTCAAAAGGTAAAGATTTTTTTTTTTTTTATGTATATATATAGCTTAAATAATCTTGTATTTTAAAGTATTATTCTTTATTATCACTGTTTTTTTAGATGTGAGATAAAATTAAAATAACATGTTATAATTTTGTAAAATATTTTTTAAAATCAAATATATATATATATATATATATAAAATTTGATTTAGAATTCCTTATAAAAATTTCCTTGGATGTTAAGAACATGGCAATTAATAATTACAAAGAACGTTGGTTTTTAAGTTCTCGGAGGTGACAAGGATGTTTTATGTTAGTAGATGAGATGATGGAATTCTGTGAAATGCATTGACTCGCGAAATTTACTGAATGCATTGTGACATGAATTGCCAAATGTTTGATATTCATTTTATCTTTGGGGGGGGGGGAATTGTAGTGGATCAACTTCTAGATTAATTATTTTGAGAATGGTTTCTCAACAGGGACATTTAGACTCAATTGATTTTTGGTTGTTTGCCTACTCGATTACATGTAACTGAACATTACTAGGTTCACAGAATAATGTTGAATTTTGGTCTGGAAAAAGTCAGCCTGAAAGAACAATTTGTATATAATTTGGATTCAAACTCAAAAGTTATTTTTTCTGATAGGTGTACTGCAACTTTTGTAGAGTATGTTGTACCTGATGATAATTTACATCCATTCCATGTTCTACTTGGTTTGGATGGTGGTAATTACCTGTAATTATGAATTCTGCACAATGATTTTCACAGTTGCTGCATAGCCAAATTTTGTGCCTTTTCATTGATGAAGTTAGCTCTATTATATATTGGAGGGCATCTCTACTGTGTACAATATGTAGGTGTGAGCACAAGAAAGTTGCTAAGCTATATAGAATGCATGTCATGTAAAATACTGCAGTATCAATGTATGGGCAAGCATGTTTCTGGGCTGTCTGATTGGGCTAATATGTTGTCATCAATATTGATTTTATACAGATATCAGGTCCTGCCAGAAATGCTTCTGATATGTGAATGGTACTTGTAGTTTTGAAGATAGAGCTCCTACACATTTTTTCTGCAAAAATCTTGTGGAATCTTTTTGTAACATTCATGAAGCAATGGATTAGCAGCAGTGGAACATGTTCCAACTCTCATTCTCTTGATTTGTTCCTTAATGATTTTTACCTATGCAGTTTCAAATTAAAATTGATATGTGAATTTCCAGCTGATTTGAGTTTGGATCTATTGGCACAAATCATTGTATTACTAGAATTGTTACTGATACACCATACATTTTGCCTAGTGTTCACAATTTATGTGTAGTCCCTTAGTGAAGCCTGTATAGTTTCTCAGTGCTGTGATTTTGAACATTTACTGTGAATGGTAGATGTAGTTATCCTTCACATTAGACATGCAGACCTTCCAATGGTATATTAAAATCATTTTGTCAGTAGCTGTTAAAATTATATTGGGTTATTTTCTGTATGTCTGTTCATAACATTTTATATCATTCAGTGTACATCTTGTTATCTTTGTCATAATAACCAAGTTATCTTTGTCATGATCACAAGCTTCATATCTGCAATGCTAAAATTGAGCCACATGTTTGAGTCCCAATTATGCAAAAATCTGTTGTGCTGCATAACAGGGTTACCACATATTAAATTAAACTTAACTTAAAGTTTTAGCAATGTGTGGTGTGGAAGTTAGAAAAGATAGGAACCAACTTGGTGTCATCCTCTTGAATTTATTGGAGTTATAATTACAAAATAGGTTGCCATTTGTCCTTGTATTGTTCTAATGCATTTTAATTGAAAAAATAATTTATTTTGCAGTTTATTTGTGATTATGTGATACCTCAGAATTATTGTATTTGTGAAATGATGTTCTTGCACAGTTTTATCTTTTTCTGTAGTCTTGATCTTATTGTAATTTTTTACCTGAAGTTTTGAATCATCTTGTAAATTTATTTGTTCTGTTTCTTACATAGTGCATGTTTATATATTAATTTTTACCACTGTTTTTAAAATTTTGTAGTGAGATCTGGTGATTTGAAATTTGTGCCTATAGGAAATCAGAAAGAAATGGTAATTATTTTTAATGAAATGTTTTTTACTCCTTTTTTTAAAAAAATATTTTTAATTGCAGAAATTATAAAAATCTGATTTCTTATATTTTAAATTTATTGTCTATATTTTTGATCAAATTATTTCAAATTTAAAATGCTTGAAGTTCTTATTAAAAAAATTGACTGCAAATGAAAAATGAATTTCTATTTTAGTAAGTTTTTAGATAGTTTTTTGAAAGAGAGGATAGTTTTTTGAAGATATATATATATATTATATTATAAAGAGTAGAGTTAGAATTATTTAGAAAGAGGCAATTCTAGAAAATTGATACCCTCTACTTTAGTGATTACTTAAATTTTAGATAGAAAGAACTTTTAAAAAAGTAGCATTATAAAATTTGAATTTATTTAATATATGATTTTGATTAAGTGAAATGATGATTTTGATTAAGTGAAATGATGATTTTAATTAAGTGAAATGATGATTTTAATTAAGTGAAATGATGATTTTGATAAAGTAAAAGAAATTTAAAAATTTTGATTTAAAATTGTTGCAATTGTTGATAATTTAAAAACTTTTAATTGGCTGATATATTTGTTTTACAATTTGCTTTTACAGTTAACTTTTTCATTTTTCATTAAATTATAAAACTTTTATTTAGTATGACGATATCAGGCCTGTTCATGATGACATATTAATAAGTGTAATGAGACCAGGTCATGTAAGTAATTATAAATTTTATTTAATTTATTTGAAATTTCATATTTGTTCACATTTTAATGTAAGAGCTGAATACAATTTCTACAAATTTGACATAACATTCCATTAACATACAAAAGGGATCTAAATCATTCTAATATAATTAGATGTATTGAATAAAAAAAAAAACTATTTTATAACATTATCATTAACAGTAATCATTTGATTGATTTTTAGAATCCTTTGAATTCTGTGTCAACATTTTTAAATGCTTAACAAATGTTAATTAAAATTCTTCAAATTAGTAATTTAATTGAGTATTAGTCATTTTTCCCTCCTTAAAAATTGATAATAAGTATTTTTAAGGTGGGGAAAATGAATGTATAGGGATTGTTATACATTTTATTTTTTGTTAATTGTTCATACTACTAATTTGGCTTTTTCTTTTTAGTAGAATTTTTTAAAATTCTTTCCTTAAGTCTTTTTTTTTTCATACTTTGCATTACTTATAAATTTTGACAATATTTTAAACTACCTATTTTTGTAAAGTTGTAACCATTTTAATACAACTTTAGTTTGAGGTATTTATATTTTTATCTTCTTTAAAATATAAATTTTGTAATTAAATAATTTTCAGTATTATGACATTTTGAAATATTTTGAGTAAATTTTTTTCTTCTATATTTATTTATATAGGAAATTGACCTGAAAGCATTTTGTTATAAGAATATTGGAAGAGAACATGCAAAGTTTTCTCCTGTTGGTATGTTGAATTTATTTAATTCTTAAATGCATTTTTTTTATTTACTTGTTTGTAATTCAACTGTATGATAATTTAGTTGTGGCAACCTATCGTCTGCTACCTCAGCTAAGATTGCTTAATGAAATAAGTGGAGAAAGAGCTCATGCTTTGGCCAAATGTTTTCCTGATGGAGTTATTAGAATTTCAAAAAAGAAAGGCAAGTTACTGATTTTTTTCTTTCCCAAAATTTGATTGAAATTAAGAATTTTTCAAAAACATTTTTCTTTTCGGAAGACGTTTTGCTTTTTTAAATGATCTCATTAATTATTTGATAGATAAATCAGCAGTTTTCACTCTTGTATTACATGCTTAATTACTACTAAATGGTCAGTGATATTGTCACTCCCTCTAGTTGCTTCTAAAGATTCAACTCTTTTCTGACAGTGCTGTAGATAACTCACTCTCTTTTAAAAGATAGTCTTTAAAAAAAAAATTTGCAGTGCATTAATGTAATATTTTCAACAATCAATACTCACACTTCTGAATTTTTCAGATAATGATAAATAATATAAATATTAGTTTGTAAAATACTTAAATAAATACACAAAATTTTAAACTTTATGAAACATTTGATTATTATATAAGCAAAAAATATTTTTGTGTGTGATTCACTTTAAGACAAGGAATTGCATTCTTTCATCTTGCAGCATATTTATCTTCAGAATTATCTAGTTTTTGCTTTTGTGGCATTTGGGAAACAAACTCTTGGCAAATTACAAAAAAAAAACTAGATCAGCAGCTAGTGTGGCAACATTTTCCCTCGTCATGCAAAATGTTTCTATGTACTTGTTTAGCCATCTGTATGCCATCAAACTAATTAAATTTTGCGAGTAGCTATTATTTGTATCTTAAATAATGCAGGATAACAATGGCAAACTAGCTCAATTTGTCAGCCTGCAATGGGAAAAAAATTTGGTATGCAAGTAAGACTTGGTTGGAATCCTTCTTGTGAACATGTCCATAAATTTATGATATCCATGCCAATGAAAGCAAACTGAGAATTGTTGAAGGTTTAAAGAAATTGTTTTTTCATGTAGCTGAAATTTAATGAAAATTTCTTTTGGCATATGTTATATTTTTTAATTACTGTAATACTTTGTAAATTTTAATAAAATTTATTACTCTTATATGTGATTGTATTTTGATGTAAAATGTATTATTCATTTACATAGCAATTAAATTTTAATATATTTTTGAATTGTATATTACTATTTTGTAGAATTTGATTTTCAATTTTTTTATTGTAAAAAATTACTCTAATATTAAAATTAATTTTTATTTAGGAAGAGAAATTGCAAAGGTTGCAGATGCTAGAAAAATTAAATGTTCTAGAAATATTATGTTACATGATGAATTAAAAGATGATGTAGAGTTATGCTCTGTGAAGGATCATTATATGTGTAAGTTTTAATTAATTTTAACTTATTTTAAATGCTAATATTTTAACTAATTCATTCTATAACAAATAGAAATATACACCATTCTTCATTATCTTTTTGTGTTTCTTAAAAGAAAAGAGAAATTACTCACTTTTTAAATATGTTATTGTTTATTTATTGGACTTTTTAAGAGAAAATTGATCAAAATTTTATTTATTTTGTTATCTGATGCCAATATTCTGTATTTAAGCATAGTATTTGTAAAATAAATATGTAATTAAATAAAAATATCTTTTTGTAAAATGAAAAATTGGTTTTTTTAATTAAAAATATAAACTATAAAGTTACTATTGTTAATTTTTATGTGAGCTTTTATATGTCAAAATGCATGAAAAAAAATAGTTTGCTGACATGTAAGCTGCTTGTAGTGAAATATTAGATACTCTTAAGTGAAACATGTATTGTAAAGTGATACATTTTTTTACTTTTTCTTTGTACAACATATATGCATTTGTTAAAATTGACATCATCATGTACTGCTACTTCTTTTAATTACCATTTAAAGTTAAGTATGTATTATTAAATAAGTATTTAAACATTTTCGATGATGTGGAGTATTATAAAACTATTTTTGAAATTTGTTGATTAACATTACTTACTTATGTATAACACCTCGTGTTACATTTGTAATTTGTGTAGTGAAGTACTTTACCAAGAACTATATTTGTTAATTTCTCCCTATTGGATTAAAAATTTATTTAATGAATTTTAAAATTTACATGAATGATTTGTTGAGTACTTAAAGGCAATGAGTTTATGTTGGCATTAATTTAATACAATGTAACCCTCTAAGAATTTAAAATTTTTAAACATTAGTTGAAAATTGATGACTGCAAAATAAAATTGTTGGGGACAAATTTGCTATCTTATCAGGTTCCTTAAAACATAAAAGCTTATGATCAAATAAAAAGTTTGTTATAACATATTGTAAGTTGTTTAGATCTTTCTCTGTAAAAAAAAAATGCACACATAAAAACTTGTTATAAAAAACTTTGAATGTTTATTATTAATTTTTCTTTTCCTTTGTTTATCTATATAGCTTTACATTTAAAATATACATTTGCCTGTTAATTTTGAATATCATTGCTTAAATAGCATGAGATGCCTTTACATTACACACACACATATACTTTCAGAATGTAAAATTTGAAGATTTAAAAATGAATATTTATTTAAAAATTTGCCTTTATTGTGATTTTTTTAATGAAATTCTTTTTTATCACTTTTGGATTGTTTTTCTTTTTCTATTATACATTTAATGTACTAAACTCAAACAGGAGGAAACTAGGAGATATTTGCATATTAAACAGTGTCTTATATTGTATAATGGAATCAAAGAATTAGAACAGAATTGAATATAATCAGAAATTTATAATGAAAGTATTTTATTTGTCATTAGACACTCAAGTTTTCTGTTAGTTGAAAGCACATAATAAAAGTATATATTTATTTTTTCTTTCAGTTACAGTAGAATCTGCTGGTGCTGTGACTCCTGAAATACTTGTTTCAGAATCCATAAATGTTCTAAAAGAAAAATGTAGATTTTTCTTATCAGAATTAAAAGCTTTGAAGATGTAATTAATTTGTAATTCTTGTAAATATCATTGAACTGTTCATGAATTGTAAATGCAAAAACATTGCTTATTATTAATAAAGTAAAGGTATTGATATATTAAAACAAAATATTTTTACTAGTTGTGTGATTTATTATTTTATGTAATAAAATGTATATTATGTATTTTAAATTAACATTGAAACTTATAATTTACAATTTACTTTACAATGAATGTAATTTTTTTTTAACCAGTACCAGAAGAAACTGAATTTTTGTTTGATAAAAATTTTATATATTTTAATTGAATTTTAAAAGAAAGCAATAAGGAAGACTATTTTTTTACTGTTTGAAGGCTATTATTATGGTTTTAAAAATTACATGAAATATCTGTTACTAATGTTTTCATGTGCATGTTTTATTTTAAAAGTAATGGAAAGTATATTAACACATTTTTTTTTATATAGCTTCACTAGTAATCATTGTTATTATTAAGTTTTTGTATACCATGGGTTTAAAGAAGACCATAGTATTAGGAAATTAAAATGTCTTGAATTATCCCAATATGCTTCTATCCCCCATCTTTCATCTCTGTTAGAAAATTTTTACAGTTTGAAACATGTATACTTTATATTAGTTAACTTCTATTTTCAGTGAAGTGTGTGTTTAAAACTACACTAATGGGGATGAGGTGTATATGTTGTAATATTGTTATATATTTAGATACATCTTTTATTGTTTTCTCATTTTGCTATTGTTTTTCAAATTTGTTTTACCATTGTTCTTCATTATTTTGTTTTCTAGAATCATGTACAATTTTTAGCTCTGTGAAATACTTATTTTCTTTATTTTTTAAAATTCATTTTATGTTGTGCATCTGACAAAATAATCAATTATTAAAAATTAACTACAAAAATGAAAAAAAAAAATTAAATTTTCATTTCATTAAAACTTTTAGATTTTTTTAAATATAAAATTATGTAAAAAACTTAAATTTATTTTTATTACTGCATAAGAGATGCGACTACTCTTGCAATGGTTTTTATAAAAAAGATTTTTATTCAACAAATATTGGTACACAATTTCAAATAAATGTTAATGACATACATATGTATATACAGATATGATTATTTATATACATTTTCAATAGTCATAAGTTTGTTTCATATTCACATTCTTAAAAATACATTACAGAGCTATTTAGATGAACCAAATATGTGACAATTTTCATTATAACCATTTCAAATTATTTTCATGTTATGTACATTTTTATCCTATTAATTTATTTTGGCCTCTTTTCATCTTATTGTGTAGTCACAAGCAGTTATTTTGAAGATGGAATGTTATGCTTATCTGAATATATTACACAAGTTTTATTGAAATATAAGGAACGTCAATTCTTCTGTTTTTGCTCAAGTTTGATATTACTCTCTGTATAGCATTGTAAAGAGGAGGTCTGACTTTCTTCAAACCTGGATTGTAATCATGTTTGTAGGCTGCAACACAACTTGAAAATTTCCCATCACATCGACACGCTGCTAGCCCACATGGGTAATCTGCTTTATCTGAAAAAATAATGTTAAAAGTATATGAAATACAGGCTTTAAAATAATAGTATACAAGCCAGATATGAAAAATAGTTTGAAGTATGAATGACTCACACATAAGGATGTGCTATGTTCTTATTTGTGCTAAATGTATTGGTTTTGTGAACTTTTAAACTGAAGATGTTTCCTCCCTTTTTTATTATATTTATAAATTTTCTCATTTAACATACATCCAGCAAAAAAGAGGCAATAATAGATTTCTGTGCAAAATCTGAAAGTTGAAACATAATATTGAGTATCAAAGTGTTTATTTTTTTATTGGTTTTCAAATACAAAGAGCAATTGTGGAAGGTATGACAATCATTAAAAATCCAGTGTTATTTTGTGAAACATGCTGGTTATTTTTTCACTGAAAATTGTGTTCATTTTCATCTGAAATTTTTTCATTGCATTTTAAATTAGGAAGAATTTTTTGAAAAGTACATTCAATTTTGGAAATTCTTTTGATTAAGTTAGTTTTCCAGCATAAATTCTGTGGAGTTTTATTGTATTTTAAAGCATCAATTTACAAATTAGAATTTTCCTTCATATGAAGTAATTGAATCATACATTTTTTTAAAAAAATGGTAGTTATGAAATAACAGCTTTTGGCAATGTTTATGAATAACTAGATGGTCATAATTTGAATTTTATTTTTTCAAACTCTATTTCTCCATTATTATATGGAATTGGAGACTGCAGTTAAGTAAATCTGTGATTGTTTAAAAGATATATTCTGATTGTATGAATTGCTCTCAATATGAATTAAAATTTTTATTGGTTAAAAGGTATTTATGTAAAAAAATATCATGAAAATTAAATAAAATATGAGAAAAATAATGCAAAAGGTAATTTGATTTACCAGTAACACAATATAGTGTTAAATTCCTTATTGTATCTGTATTATATTGCTAAATGGTGGTGACATAAATTATACTTAATTGAAATTATTGGTAGTTTTCTTAAACGGCTAGTTTTGAAGTTACACCATTGTTATTAACTACTTAGCTTGTAATTCTGAAGAAATTTTCAATTGGTGCTGATATCTCTGTCTCATAACTTCCATGCCGTGGCATGGAAGAATTTTGAAACCCAATTCCATTTAATGTGTAGCAATCCCGCTTACTCCGATTTTGATACATTAAGTGGAATTAAGATTCTATTTGATATAATCAAGAAACGATTGGAACTTGCCAGTTGCAAAACCTTAAACCATGATCACTTGACTACTGTCTTTGTAAGCTGATGATAAGATAGTTTAGAAGTATAAATTTTCTTGCTTCTACAATTGCCACACACTTATTCGATGGCACAACCACATATGACAGTCATGTTTTTATCAAGAATAATAAATATCAATACCAAGCTATAAATACCAGTTATTGTTTTGCTATTTTATTAATAATTCAAATGTTTTTATGTGTCAGAAATTATCTTAGAAGCGCTCTCAAAAAATTATAAATTTTTCTATTCAATGCTTATTCATTTTAAAAATATTATGCAATGCCTCTAAAAATAAAAACGTTTTACTTCTGATCCAATGGAAAGTTTGGCTTGGTTAACTGGAGAGTAAAAAATTAAAAATGCATACACTCTTTATTACTTTTTTGTTTCAAAACTAACGTCAAGTGACCGCGGTAATTGAGTGATAAAGGTCACAAGCTAATGCCCAACATTGTTTTCGTCGAGTCATGGGTTTGAGCCTTGATGTCCCAAAAGACCCACCATCCAGAGGTACTGATGCATTCAAAATGTGATTGAGATTGGAGTCTTTCGTGGCATAGTATAGAAGTTAGGAGAGGGAGGTGCCAGCTCAGGTGTCTCCTTGTTTCTTGACCAAGGTTTATAATTACAAGATCCGTTGTCAATAGCCCTCATGCTGCTTCTCGGTGCAAAGTTTATAAACAATCGCAATCCGTCGAGTCAGAAGTCCTGATGCCACAAAATACCCACTGTGTAGCAAGGCTAACGTGCGTTAAATCTGTCGATGTTTCAATCCTCTTGTTGGCGTGGTGGGGGAGGTGTCATTTAAAGTGTCGTCTGCAACACTCAGTTGACGGATTAACTGGAATACTTAAGTTTGTGTGTGTTTAGGCTTTTAATCTACGTATCTGTTTTAACTGTGGTGCATGACTTCGTCCTTTACCTTGCCCAGAATTGCATTTAATTAAGAAGATTAAGTTGAAAATTACTTGAATATACAGAAAAGAACGTGAACTTGGCAGTTATGAATGAAGTTGCACACCATAGATGGCTCAGAGTTTAATGTGAGTGGTTATGTTAGTATTACTTGCCGATTGGGTTGCAGATTATCAGAGTGGTAAGGGAATCGGTGGGAAATAAAGACGGCTTACCACCTTCCCACAGAATCTCAGTATTCTATCGTGCTTTGCTTTCCACTCAGTGTGCGTTTACATTTCATTAATGGTTTGAGTATTTAATATTTTAAGAGTCGAGTGGGATGTTTCTAGGTTTTTTAATTTTGGGATCAAGAGTGTAATTTGTGATATTTTGTTGGCAATTGTTATCAATACTTTCAAGATTTACAAAGAACTTGATAGAAATTTCTTTTGTATTGCAGATTTTATTGTAGGTAAATTATAATGGAATTGTAAAGGGGTTTATGCTGACGCGTGTGCGCGCCCTCTACCGACTATCTGTAAAACTCGGCAGAAACTGAATGATTGTCAGCAACAACGGACCTGAGTAATCACTGGTATGACCAAACCCATAATTACTTTAATATTTGTCTTAAAGCATGGTTTTGAGATCTTTCTAGTTTTTCCAATAAGAGTTTTGTTACAAAACTTCAAACTGAGCAGGAACAAGTACGAATTGGTCGGAGGATCATGAGTATAGATAGCAACTTTTAATCTCAAATCATTTTTTAATCCCGAGCATTGAGGGGTAAACTTCACGCGCTTGCTCGACATTTCTTTTCAATGAGTGTGATGCGATTTTCAAATGTAAGTGATTTATCTAAAATTGCTCAAGATATTTGGTGGGCTGAGACCAGAATATATATTAAGTGATTATTTATATAGATTTTAGGGCTGATTCTTTTTTGTTGTTGGAAAAGGAAACTGCTTTAGTTTTTGTAGCCTTTATCGAAATTTTCCATTTCGAAAACCCTCTTCAAGGATAGTAATATGTCTGTTGTGCAGTGTTGTTTGGATTTGTGTGTTAAACCAATATTGCGGTGTCATCTGAATATATACATTTAATATTTAATGCAAGGTATATCGTTCACAAAAATTGAAAAAACGGTTTGAGCAATGGATTACCGTGGAGACGTTCTTAATGTCTGAATAGTAAAGGAAAGATTTTCTAGATACATAGGTATTAGTTTGATGATTTGAGGGGGGTTTTGGAATCTTATCAGTTTTAGATAAGTCCTTCGTGCCATTCTTTGTCGAAGGCTTTTTGTATATCAAGAAAAATTGCACCAGTCGATTTTCCACCATTGATCTGTTCGACGACACTCATAAGCTGGTGGGTAGTGGATAGTTTTTCTCTAAAATCATGCTGCTCATGGATTAAAATATTTCCTTTTGGGTGATCACTGAGTCTATATTTTTTTTTTTTTCAGTTAGTTTAGAGGGGTGAAATAAGGTGGAGGGTGGGATCTTTCGTTGGTTTAATCATGATAGTAACTGATGTACAGTTTTCCATGAATGAGAAAAATATGCTCATTATATTTTGAATGATGTGAGTTATTTCAAAAATATTTTTCATTGGTTAGTTAGTTTTATCTTTTTTTTTTTTTTTTTTTTTGAAATGTTTTTCCTTCCTGGGGCGTTTTTAATCTTAATTTTCTAAATATATTTAAGAATTTCTGAAAGTTATCCGAATCACTTGACCCAGATTCAAAATTACGAGATCCGCGTCAGTGTTCTCGCATTGTTTCTAAGTGCGGCGTTCATAAGCAATCGATTATTCGAAAACATTCGTAACAAAAAGTCGCAGCATAGGTCAAAAATTTAATGTAGGAAAGGAAAAAAAAGTAAGAAAATAAAATTTGGGTGAAAATCAATGA
Organism: Nephila pilipes; assembly: GCA_019974015.1. NCBI lineage: Eukaryota > Metazoa > Arthropoda > Arachnida > Araneae > Nephilidae > Nephila > Nephila pilipes. Next base: position 136,892 of record BMAW01048793.1, read on the forward strand.
TAAGTAATATATTGGACTTCACAACTGTTAGACCAAAGTTATAGTTAGTTGTAATATTTTACTATATATATATATATATATATATATATATATATATTTGATTATCATTATCCTTTAAAAACTTTGGAGAGAGGATTGCAATGAAGTAACAAATAAAACTTACTGCAATGTATCTTTCCAGCATAAGTCTTCCAACGATAAGCAGCGAGATGTGGTTTTTCATCGATACATACCGTGTCGGATGCATGATGATAACATAAATCATGCATTTTACAGCACCTGGAAAAAGTACGAAACTTATTTTCAGAATCGAATTGAAATTCAACATGTAATCACCTTCCGTGTGTATTTTTCACGATTAGCGTAAGTTATTTTTCAGATAAATTTTGTACGTTGTAATAGTTAATATAATGTTGGTTAAATGACTGCTAAAGTTCTTCGTCTCTTAGATTGGTTTAAAACAATCAACATGTTTCATAATTAGAACAACATTTAGATGACGAGGCTTCTCTTCTTTTTACCGTCCACATTATGTCAAGGTGATGATTTTGAAATTTGACGTATGTAACAAGTCATCTACACGACGGTCTTTATTTGGAATTACGAGGCTCGAACCCGACACTCGGGAAGAAAGTAATTCCGCAGAAAACTTCCTTTTGCTCTTTTGGATGCACTTTTTCACATTCAAATGATAAAATAGTATAAATTCGAGGACATTAGTAGAAATTCTATAAGATTAATATTACGTTCACGAAATAAAAAAAATGGCCGGTAGGGGGGAGTATTACCCGCGCCGCCCCCCCCCCCCCCCCCCCCCCCCCCCCCCCCCCCAATCACGTAAATGATTTTTTAAAGTGAGGCAAAACAAAATTAATATGATGTATAAATTAAGCTGTAATGAAAAATGAAATTATAAACTATTTATCAGAATTTATTTGATTATTTATTACGTTCTTGTTAAATTATATTAATATTCACGAAGAATTCAAATGTTCAAAGGACTGTTGACATTCAAGGATGATTATTAGAAAGCAATTCGCCATTTTGTGAATTTTCGTTATAGGTTATATAATAATAAATTTCAATAGAGTGCAGAAAAAACAATTTAAATAACAAAAAGGGTCGAAAGCTAGTAAAGAGTGAGTATTTTGCATTCTCGAAAATATTGTTTAAATAAATTTTTAATTTTAAGAGGTCATTTTTGTTAAAGAATATAAATTTAGTATAATTTTATCAACTTTTTTTTTACTTTTTAATATTTTTTAAAGAACAAAAATATTCCTTTTTGTTATATCATTTTGTGATTAATTTTATTTTCCTAGATGATGTTCAGTTAAGCTTACCATTTTTCATTTATCTCTATTTAAACAGCTGAGTTATCGAGGTTGGAGTAAAGTCGTTTTGTAGTTTGTTTAAAAAATGGAAAAAACCGAGTTTCGTATTCTGATAAAACATTGTTTTTTAATGGGTAAAAACACCGTGCAAGCGAAACAATGGATTGAAAAATGTTACCCGGACTCTTGTCCATCAAAAGCAACGATTTGTCGGTGGTTTGCCGAGTTTAAACGTGGTCGTACCGACACAAATGACGCGGAACGCTCGGGTAAACCTGTGGAAGCCGTTACACCGGAAAATGTGAGTGAAGTGACAAAAATTATAATGAAAGATCGTAAAGTGAAGCTCCGTGAGATTGCTGAGATGACACAGATATCATATGGAAGTGTATTTACTATCCTTCATGAAAAATTGAGCATGAAAAAGGTTTTTTCCAAGTGGGTGCCGCGATTGCTTTCGATGGAACAAAACAGCAACGAGTCGATGATTCAGAAAGCTGTTTATCGCTATTTACTCGCAACAAAAAATATTTCTTGCAAAAATTTGTGGGAAAGCGTTGGAACGATTGTATCACCTAAAGGTGATTAACAAAAGGTGTTATGTTGATGAATAAAAAAAAAAATTGCAAAAAAAATGTTGTTTTCAATGTTAGACTCGGGAGTTATTGATCGATGTGTTATTTTTAATTTCATTTATTATGTCTATTTTTAACGGAAAGCGATAAAATGTATTTTTACGAGATTTTTGTCTATGGGGATTTTTTCAAGTGCTTCAGCATTGTTGTTAAATATTAATATCATATGGAAGATGCGTTAATATTTAACTTTTTTCACAAATAAATATTGAAGTAAAATAAAATATAAATATTTTAGGTAGCAAGTATTCACTCTTTCATGAACTTAACTTCTGTGAATTTTATTTTCTATATCACTTAAAGTGATTCATTTTTTACTTCTCAAAATAATTTTGAAAAGTATAATTTTTTCCCGTCTTATTTCGAAACGAACAAAATACATGTTTTCTGGAATGAATCGTTCTATGAACGAAAGAGCCGATCCCTCAAACGAGAACGGCGCATTCAAACAGTATTATTTTGATAAAGAAAGTCATTGAAGTTTAAAGAAAAAAGCGTTCATATAATTTTTAAACTGAATTTTGATCTTTTTTTGTAGCCAATTGGATTTTTCCTAAAAATCAAAACGTAATCGTCTCGCAAAATGCTGTTTAATAAGACTTTATTATCTTGAAAAGTTTAAATAGTTTTCAAACGAGTCTATTATTTCCTAAATTTTCCATCGAAAATAAAATCAGTTCCGATGTTTAGGCTTCCGTCCACCGGGCATTTCGATTTCGTGAAAGTAATGTTAATTTTATAGAATTTCTACTTTTGGTCTCACATCTTTACTATTTGACCTATTTGAATGCAATAAAATGCATCTCAAAGAGCAAAAAGCAATGAATGCTTCTGCGGAATTACTTTCCCCCTCCGATTCCTAAAAAAGTTTTCTTACGAATTCAAGGAGGGACAAAGAATTCATTGCTTCTAGTTCTTTTCACAGTTTACATTGCAATTATTATGAGTACGAGATGATGATATGATCCAGAGTTGGAGATTCAAAGAATGAAAAATTAATAAAACTGTAATAATAAATTCAATATACCTGTTGAGCAATTCATTCTCACCTGTCGATAGTATCTAAAGGATATCCACTGCCTCCTAGTCCACACCAGTTTCCATAGTTTAGAAAGTCCAGTGGACTTCGATTTGTTGTGTAAGACAACATGTTACTCAGATCGATCACAGTGGCATTTAATCTTGCAGTTAAAACTATGAAAATAAAGAAAAAGTTATTATAATTTAATTAATAATTTAACTTTTGAAATACACATCGTTTGGTTCAAAAAAGAGAGAGAGAGAGATTGACATTAAAATACATTTAGTTTGCTTATGGAATATTTACATTGTTAAGATATGTTTAATTTAATACTTTAGCGTCTGCTTTTCTTTTAACATTCAAACAGAATGGTATTGTCTTCTTTAATAATTAATCGTTTGTTTTTATTTTAAGGTTTAATTTAATAATTGGTTCTTATGGCAGAATCGTCTGTTTTTATTCTTCCTTTTTTGTTAACACCGGCAACGTTTTTGTACTTTAGATTGTTTTTCTTGTGAAAAGGAAAAGGAACTAGAAATTTGAAAGGATTTCTTAATCACAATTGCTTCTGTGGAGACTGGGGCTCGAAAATATGCTCACTATACACTAATTAGTAATCATTTTGAATAATTTAAAATTTTCCACAAAATAATTAATACTTTCAGCAGAGATTTCTGTGAAATTTCGGTTTACTCTAACACATAAAAAAAGAAATGTTCTTAGATATGAGATTATACTGATATCGTAGCGAATTTAATAAATATAAATATATTTGTGGTTAAAAAATCAACTTATATATTTTAATGGGTTAGATTCAACACAATATTTTTCAAACTGACAATTATAGCCCACATACAGGGACTTATGAAACTTGAAATAAAATGCGCTAAATTCACGTTGTTACAGCATTTTTGCATTTTTCAGCTTAGTATTTTTAACCTATTTAACAAATGCCGTTGTAGGAGACCACTGTTCCGGTTCCCTGAAGTGTTTAAGAGATCTTCAACCTAATTGCATTTACGAAATATTATCACTTCAATACGTTAGGAAATGGACATAGGAAGTACTTTAAACTGCGGTTGCAAAATGTTCGCAGACAAAAGATTCTAAACGTTTTTGAAAGAACAAAAAGAGCGATATTTGATAATAAAAAGACTTTAAAGTTTCAGTTGTGTAAGAGAAATATTTGTTCTTCAAAGAGAAAAAAAAAAGTTCAAATAAAGGGTTGAAAGAGGTTTGTTAACAGTATTCTTTATGTAATATTTACAATAGCTTTCTTTGTTATGGAAGTAAGATTTTATCCTAAAAACATATTTTTCTCTATGAACTAAAATGTATTATAGAAAAATTAACATTATTTTGGATTGCATTCGAATATAGTGGTTAGATGAAGTAATAATTAATATTGAAACATAATTATAGCATGCGAAATACTATAAAACGCGTAGCCTTTTAATTTCAAATTTTTTTTTTCGTCTAACAATTCACACTAACTATATTTATTAACTTAAGGATCCCATCTACCGGCCATTTCGAATTCATGAACTTAATGTAAATCCTATATAATTTCTACTAACGTCCTCAAATTTATACTATTTTATCTATTTGAATGCAAAAAAAGTGCATTCGAAAGAGCAAAAAATAGTGACAGTTTCTGCTGAAAATCATTTTGCCTCAGATTTTTGGATATATTTTAGAATATTTTTTTAAGACTAGAAAACCCACAAACGGACCATTAAAAAATAGAGATAAAAATATTTTTAAGAATCTAAAGAGAAATTGTAATTTCGCAGAAACCATAATTTTATGCTCTCTCGAATAACTTTTTTTGCATTCAAATAGATAAAGTAGTAAAGATTTGAGGACGATAATAGAAATTCCATTGGATTAAACAAGCATTACTTTCGCGAAATCAAAATGGCCTTAAATTTCGGGAACCTTAAATTTCTTATCACTCTCATCTGTTTCATAGCCGTTGGGTGTCGGCTTGAGGCTTGGGTTGTTGCAAGTTATGAAGATTTGAGTTTAGAGGAGTAGACTAATTTGTTTATATGTATAACACACTGGACAAGAAACCCATTATTTTTAGAACCTAATTTTGAGAAAAAGGTGTTTTTTTATACACATTAAAATACGGTATATTTTCAGGTAGTAGTACAAGCTAATAATTATAACTTATTTTGGTGTTTTCCTGTTCAACATAATATAGTGTTTTCAGCATAACAAACTGAGAGATTAAGTATAACCCAAATAATTAAATAAATGTATATCGTTTAATTTTAATTATTACAAACTGATATTTGACACCTCCAGAAGAAATTTTCTAGTTGTCCCAGAAAACTAACTGAACCCGAAAGAATCAGCCGCTTGGAAAATCTTTGAGATTGTTTATATTGAGTTTTTCCTGAATAAAAATGAGCAATCTGAATTACAACATTGTTTTGAGCTCATTAATTTCTCAGATTCATTACAAACATTCGACCAGTTAATTAAGGTTAATTATTTCGAAATTTTAGATTAACATCCAGTTCATATCATGAGCTTAGTCATTGGAGTATCAGCTTAACCTATTTTGTACACAACGTTGCTCCGAAATTTCGTTTTCCGTTTTGCTCATATGTATCAATCGATGAATATTGAGTAATATTCAACCAAATTTTTTTAATGCGCTTTCGGTATATATTATGCAAGGCAACATATTGATTTGGGTGACAGAATAGATGATCAATACTCATTACATTATCAAACACAGTAATTTTTTCACTATACAATTATATTTTTAAGTTGCTCTTTTTCACTCTCAATCTATATAGTTACTTATCTATTCAGTAACTATATCTATTTAGTTACTAAAACAACAAAAAATTCAAATGGAATTGTCTGCATTGAAGAAGGGATCCTGTTAATGTTTTTTTTTTTTTTTTTGAAAAAAATAGTTCGCGATAAGAAGAGTCAATTATAACTGTTTACACTCGCAGTTTCTGATTAGTTCAGTTATCGTTACTAAATATATCCGTACTGATATGTCTTCACTTTGCAGTAAGAACTTAGAATGTTTTAAATATCCAAAATTACACTCAAAAAGAGAAATTTAGTTTTAAAATATTCAAATTCAGCCAGAAAGAGAAACTCAGTTTCTGAAACATCCTAAATTTTAATGAAAAATATAAACTTAATTTCAATCATGCAAAATTTTTGTGTGAGATAGAGAAATTTAGTTTCATTTATCCTAAATTCTAGTCAGAAAGAGAAAGTCTCAAGTATCCTAAGTTCCAAAAAGAAAGAGAAACTTAGTTTCAAATATTCTAATATTTAGTCAAAAAAAGAAACATAGTTTCAAATATTCTAAATTTCAATCAAAAAGAGAAATTTAGTTACAGGTATCCTAAATTACAAAAAGAAAGAAATTTAGTTTCAACCATCCAAAATTTAAAAAAGAAAGGATCTCACACTATTTATAATCACCCAAGTGATTGAGTTTATTTTCTTTGGTCTTCTGATTGGCAAGTCTAAAATTCAATATTTCTGAATTTTTATAATACACACTAAAGCGCAAGACTTAAGCAGCAAACGCATTTTTCAGCAACCATGAAATTGTAGAAAAGGGCTTTTTGCGACCAGTACAGTGAAAAGTCAGCCCAGAAGAAAGGTGACGCATATGCAAATATCAGCTTGATTTGATTTGGTCTTATTAAAATCGCTCCAGAAACAACACGAGGACTTTTGGCGACGGACCTCGTAATTTTGAACTTCGGTCAAGTGATGAGGACGACACCTGAGTTGACAATTCCCTCTCCAAGCTTGCATACCACGCCAATGAGGGGACTTTGAGCCTCGACAGATTTAATGTGCATTAGCCTCGGCTACACGGAGAGTCTTTCGTGACAGCAATCCTCGAATCCACGAGTCCGCGGCCATAACCATAAGGCGGCCACAAAAGCGATTCGGAACAAATGAAATTTGTGCTTAAACAGATTGAGATTACTGTGATATAAAATAAATGATATACTAATGCAAGGAATGCTTTTATAAAATACCGTTTTAATATACAATACAAAGAGAGGCAAGGGTATAATGGTTTTGTTTTTATTTATTTTATTTGGATTGGTTGATTTAAACAGTACAGTTATACTGCGAAGTATCAATTTCATTTTGAAAATAAATCTTAATAATGTATAAAACACTCCAAAAGAATACGTATACGTTGTTTTAACAAAGAAATTTTAAATTTAAACGATGCATCCCAAAATCAATTGTCAGGGATAAATGACGTAGTAAACTTAAATAAACTTTGTCATTGTTATCGCCAGTAAGCATTTTTCTCGAATTAATCAAACACTTAGTGTTTTTTTTTTTTATTTTCTCCATTTATTTGTGGCATTATGGATGTATTATCATGTAAGCTATGTGTGGTGATTTTTTACATCTCATGTTTAGCTTTAAGATTTATTTGTAAGATTAAATACAGGAACAAAAAAAAGCTTTTTTTTTGTTTGAAAATACCACAGACCTTTTCCGGATTTATTATGTTTTTTAAAGGAAATTTTCATTGTATGCGTATAATTTCCCCCTAATGAACGCTTTTGTTTAAACTTTTTCCCATTTTTGAAGATCCATCGATTAATAAAATGAAATATCTATATTGTAGAGTTATTATATTAGAAGAATGTGGCATAAGTGGCTTTCAATTATGTAATCTTTTCCTTCTCACGTTTGTATTTCCTTTACCACTGGGTTTCTATCGCGTATGGTGTTTCGCTTGATTTATTCAGAAAACATTTCATTATTTGTTTATTAGATTTTATCAAAACAAACTATTCTTCCCTAGCAGATTATTTTATTTTAAGATAATATCCGATGTTAATATATACTTTTTTCTTCAAATTGAAAATGATTGTTTATGTTACGTAAACAGAAAAAAAGGTTTTTTTAAAAATCTTTTATGATTAGAAGGAAATTTACTTGACATTAACGGATGTATATTATAAACATATAATTTACCTTTCATTCGAATCTATTATCTTGACGTGTGTTTACAACTTACGGATGAAACTATTGTGACATTTATTTCCGTTCAAATTAGATTAAATATTAAGAATATATTTATCCCGTACTTTTCTCTTTTCTTACAGAAGCGTTATGATAGTCAGAATTTTTAATTTGCCCAAACACCTCATTCTTTACTGTTTTTAGTATTTATATATTTTGTTATAAATTTTTTAACACAAGAATATTTTTTTAAGATTTTTTTTTTAAAAAAAATATTGAGAATTTTAAGATAATTAGTAGGACATTTTTTAGATTTCTTATACAATGTATGGTGTCACAAAATTTGAGATTTTAGTTGCAGTTAACTTTTTTACTCCATTACAATTGATAATCTTATTAGAAATACTTTGATTTACATAAATTTCAAAAACAATTTAAAATTTAATGAACGTCTGTTTCTTTTGATTCATAAATTGTTTTCGCACAACGTTATATTGGTTCATTTTTAAAAATTTTTTCATAATTTTTATCTACTTTTAATTAACGTTACCATCTGAATTTTAGTTATACCTTATAAACTGTATCTGAAATAACCAGATCCTATTCCTTAACATTAGATAATGGAAACCTTCGTATCTGTTGCCAACAAAAAATGATACAAAATTTAAACTTCACATTTCTGAATTCACATGTCCTATTTAAAAATATATTTTCTCCTTTATGTGCACATGCAAGTTTAACTAAACAAAAGAAAATATACAAACAACTATATTGATAAATTTTAAAAATGAATAAAAAGGAGCTATGTTCTCTAAAATATATAATTGGATCCACATGTTCAAAACATTCAATAATTCGACAAAGGGTCCGCAAAAGCTGGATTTTCTTACTTCTAAAATTCACTTCATTTTGAAGATATTTTTATTTCAATTAATCAGTATTGTCATTATACAAGAATGTATTTCTATTACGTTGGCGTACCCATCAAGGGTGCAAGGGTCAAATGCACCCCCAAAAATTTTTCTGGAAATTTATATATTTTAGGATAATTCTTTTATTATAATGCTATAAATGTGGTGTACTAATCTTTAAAAAATGAATATTTTTTTTCTTCTCGTGCTTAAATTTTTTTTATTGACAAAAGAAAAAAAAAAAAAAAAAATCTAAACCAATCCCTGAGAAAAGAATAGGAAAGGGCATCTTCGAAAGAGTGCCTCTGGATCAGTGCTTAAAGACTGGGGGGAGGGGGGGGGTTACATCCTTATAGAAATTATCCAGCTGCCATCTCGCAGCATTCATCACTGTACAAGCCAGAATAAAAGAATTCTCATTGGCACTCTATATGCATTACGCTTCTCATTCTCAAAATTAGGCTATTTCAGACACATGCCAAATTAAAGAAAATCGTAGTGGCGGTGGAATCGTTGGAAAATGCTATTCACTCATGAATGCTCCTGAAAGAAATAGTATTCTGTTGGATAATATACAAGAACTGTGTGCATCTTCCAGGAGAGAAACGCTGAAAAAATTATCTCCAACGCATTGGACATATTAGGAGTGGAATTGCTCCAGTCTTTGATTCCTGATCTTGATTTAATTGGAAATAAGCTTAATAAGGATTCGTCTGCTGGTGGCTTTATTCTTTTAAATTTATTGAGAAGTTTCAATTTTGTTACATTATTTTCGATTAAAAAATTAATCACAGATGGTTTCCAATTCTTTGTTTGTTTTAAAACAGTTAATAGATGAGGACCATAGAATTCTTCTTTCACGAATAGCGAGAAAGAAAAAAAGAAAAGAAAAACTAATTCTTTTAATTTTGCAGCAAAGTCATTCGGATCTTGTTTTTTGAACAGTTTTAGGATGTTGTAATTTTTCATCTTAAAGAAAGATTCACAAAACACAAAACAGTTACGAGTTCATAAATAATCATACCGGTGAATGACCTCAGAATGAGAATGAAAATAAGCTAGAAATATCGAAAGAAACATTTCTTTAGATTTGTCAGATTGTAGTAAAAGTATTCTGACTGCAGAATATCAGGCATGAATAAAGAAATTACTGCCACAGCAAACTAGATTAACTGTTATAGAAGCTTTAATACAAGAGAGTAATGTAGATATTTTTCCTGAATACCAATAAACTTTTAAACATTTCAATAATCTTATTTGTTAAAACATGTTGTCCTGAAAGAACGTTTACGACTATGAAATATTTAAAAAAATTTCTAAAGAAACAGCTAATCTGAAATGCGTTTAAATCGACTCAGTTTGTTATGCATGCACAAAAATACATCTGTAAGTGAAGAAGAAATCTTAAATAATTCGCAAAAATAAAAAAGGAGAATAAATATTACTTACGTAAAAACTAATAAGCATAGAATTTTTCATTAAATTATACTCGCACACTTTTAACCATTTCTTAATCTGTGGCTCCTTTTTCAACCGTTAAATTATTTTTATCAATTTCCGCTAATTCTGGTACGAAGGAATTTTTGTTTCCTTGGTATCTTTATTATTTTTCTTGAACGATATTTATTTTTGAAATTTTTATAGCTTGATAAAAAATTATATAAATCCTTAAATAGTTTTAAATAGGAGGAATAAGATTGATATTGTGTATTTTTCGCTTTTACCGAGTGGTAATTTTAAACAAGAGTTTACTTCTTTCATGGCAATGACAATATACAATCCCCAAAATTAATTTCTGGGTTCGCCACTATTCGATTAGACATAATTTCATCTGCGAATTTCAAATTGGAAGATATTTTTAAAATCAACTAATTCAAAGTTGTTTTTACGGGTCCCAAAAATTTATATAAACATGACACCAATAGTGATGAGCCAGCAAAGTGAATATTCGAATATAATTTGATTGTATTTTATTATTTTATATTACGCAACAATTTAAAAATGCATACAATTGCAATTAAATCTTTCAGAGAGTCAAATAAGGAAAGAGGATTAATTTTAACCAAATAATTTATGTAGCAGTTTATTCCTTCAGTTTTGAATCAATGGATGCATAAATATTATAACTTATCAGTTTTTCTTATTATTATAATTAGTGAAATTAATTTTTATGAAATTAGTAAGCTAAATTTGTGATTATGATAATTTGTGCCTCGAACAATCATCCTGTATGCAATGGAAGTTAAGGGTTTGCGACAACAGAACACCATTAAAACAGTCAGACGTGTCTAAGCAATTGTTTTCATTCACATTTAATGTAACCGTTACTTTTACTTGATTAAGAAACAAATATTTGCACTGAACTTCAGTGTTCTATTTTATCGATCTCGGAACAGGGTTTAGTCTGTAACTTTACATTTTTTTCTAAAAATTACAAATGTTCAATTCCCAGCTTTATTTTGATTCTTCGGAGTAAGTGTGGATCACCTTTAAACAACTTGAAACACGAATTCTGAGAGAGAAGTTCTCGACTTTTCTGAAGAAAAATATCTAAAATATCCATTGTGTGTAAATTCTATTCGAGTTTTCGAAAAGGATATAAAAATTCCACAATCGAACTCAACGCTGTTTGTCCGAAGAATCCAAATGCTTGGTTTGAACTATCGTTTTATAATAATTTCAAAGATTTTTACAAAAAAAATTAGCAATTATATGGCTATTTTGTCCAACAGATAGGAACTATGTCAAGATCAGGCAAAAATGCAACACTATTTTATTTGATAAGGGCCCACTAAAAAAAGAAAGAAAACAACGAAAATAGTATTTCTAATGCAGTTTCGTTCTTCCCCTTTTTTTTTTTGTATTCTTTGGAATTGAGAGAATAAATTATATTCATTGGAAAATCTTTTCGAGATTTTATTGCTGAATTAGATGCTAACAGGGCAATGTTAAAAAAAATATGCAAGTGATATGCATTTCTTCCTTATCCAGTTCCAGGCGGTTTAGTGCATTAAGAGATCAGGAAAAAGTTTAATGTAACATTTCCTTATTAAGTTTGATGGAATCGGGCTTACAATTTATGCAAATATTTAGAACGTAAAATAACGAATCATCTTTTTTTTTTTTTTTTTTTTTTTTTTTTGTAAAGAATAATTTATTTTGGTCAATATATTAAATGTAATCCATAATTACATAAATGAACCTACTGAACTTTTCAAAGTTTTTTAATATTAATCATAAATATACCTATTTTTTTTAAAAGCTTATATATTAGTAGGAAAACCGTTCGTTTAAGAAGTGAATAATGAAATTGACATTATGATAAAATATGTAATTCTCCCTCCCTCCAGAATAAAGAATATTCCAATCATTATTATGATCAAATATAAATGTAGAGATAATAAATGATTAATATCTTGTAATTCAAAATGAAATAGATGAATTGATTGAACTTTTTACAGTTTTACATTATAAATCAGGGTTGAAAATATTTTAAAGCTAATTTTTTTTTGTATCAAAAATCCGATTCTAAAAAACAGTTAACGAGATCGACCTTATGATCAATGGAAATATAAAACTGTTGGATGATAGATGTTCCCATATCTTGGTGCTTTTCATATATATAAAAAGAAGTATTTACTTATTTTTATTAAACTATGACAGCTGCATATCTGTATGATTTAGAATGCTACCAATCTACTTAAGACACCTGTTTGCAGACAGCAAATAATCAATCATAAATATAAAATTAATAAATGATAAATAGTTCTATTTTTTAGATTTTAGGAGTATGAAAAAAAGATTCTATTCATGTTCTTGTTGCGCTAATAATCCAAAAGATTTGCAGGCAAAAAATGGAATACTTACTAATCTATCACAGACGAATACAATTTCCGAGCTCGACTGCACAAAAGGAAAATAATAATTATACAATTAACATATGATAAACAGTTCTGTTTTTCTGATTTCAGATGAAGGGAGAAAGACTTCATCCTTGCTCTTGCTGTGCTAATAGCCTTTGACATCTTCCATGCTAGCAAATACTAATATCTTCAATTTTATTAAAAGATCTCGATTTGCATTTAAATCATTCATTGAAAACATAAAAAAAAAATCTATAATTATCTTCCAATACATTCCAGTTCAAAGTTCGGTTGAGTTTAAATTGATCACTTTAATACAACATAGCGAAATTATGATATATATGCTAATGACGGTTAAAGGGCTACATTGTTCACACGATAAGATTTTCGTGATAGTGCGTAATTCGGATGTTTTCACTAGTCACGCTTGACAAGTGCATCTAGTCAGGTGAAAGCTTATAAATCATTGAATGTGTTATCTTCCAATGGATTTTCCGCATTCTGCCGGATATCAAAAATGAAAGAGTTGATGACTCATAAAAAAAAAAAAAAAAAAAAAAAAGAACCAGTTTAAAAGACACCCTGTCAAGAGGTATAGTTTTGATGAGAAAGTATAGAATGGATTACATGAACGTTTGACTTTACTGTTGCGATGTTTGCACAGTATGGGTTGACCTATCAAATTGTTTTGGGTTGAAATCCTCCCCTTGTTTTTTTCGGTTTTTATACACGGCTTGTTTATCAGTTTCAATTTCATTTCCGTCAAGACTTGTTATCATTCTTCATTTGAATAAAACATGATAGATTCTTCTCCTTTTTCTTTAATGTTTGTTGTTGCAAGTCTGTCAGCAATACTATAACGAAACTCACTTTTACTTGATATTTTTTTAAACTTACGACGTATGTGTGCGTTTCTTGACATTAAAACTAATAAAATTTAAATTCTTAATGCTGTATTAAGTCAAGTACTATTTATTTAAGCCTCCCAAAAGAAAATAATTAGTGGTTTTTTTTTAATTTAAGGCTGAAACAAAATTATATTTATCCTTATGTAATCAGATGATATTTATAATGGGATACATAAATATATGATGTAAACAAATGTACTACGTATGCAAGCGCTTCCCCCTTTTTATTACTTATTTAAACAGCTTTTAATACGTTTTTTGAGTGTGATGCGATTACAATATAATATGATTTAAAAACAATGCCCTAAATAAATAAATTCCTCTTTATCTATTCCATGAAACAAATATATTTAGAAACATTTACTTCTGAAAAACGAGTGTGGAAATACCCAGGTTAAGGTTGCAAACTTCGTGGCCGGTGATGTACAAATTGAAGCATATATTCGAGCCTTGTGGTGCCACTACGCTTCCTCGAAAAAAAAAAAGTGTCTTGTCGAGCAGAATAATAAGCATTACTGTAGCACGCTGGAACCGAGCCTCAAAAGTTCTCGAGTAGCGTGAGGTCGAAAATAGAGAGTGAGATCGTATTATCATATATCATTTTCGTCATTAAACCAAAGTCTTAGATTACAACATCCGTGACCATCAACTTATTTTGGTCTACTGTCATTTCTAAGAGGAAAAAAATAAAGTACTGAACCTTTCCCCCCGTTATAAAACACACACGCACGCATGCACGCACGCGCGTGCACACACACACACAGAGAGAGAGAGAGAGAGAGACTACCGTGTTCTTTGCATAAATAATGTAGTTGTGATTTTTCTGCTCTTTAATAAATATTTAAAAGTTCAAAAGTCACAGATAGAATTCATGAAGAAACTTTTCTTTTTTTCACTCTATCGAATGTATTTTATTCCATGCAATTAAAAACAGTAATCTAGTTTTGAGAAGAAAACAGAGGCCACTTCTTAGAAGACTAACATTAAGCTCGGAAATTCACAGTGGCCTGTTGGCGGGAGCTTTAATCTTGTTATGACCCTGACGGTTTTTAGTATTGATCAATCTTTTCAGCGCATTCTTGTGAATATTGACCGCAAAGGGACAGTTGTTCTCAAAAGTTCCTTATAATTCTTCAATTCCCACCGGTGGGTGGTATGCTCATGTTGGGAGTCCCTGCTCTTGAATAACGTCACTTCTTAACAAATAATTAACCTAATTCTGAAAAAGTAAGAGATCTTTTGCATTTATTTAAAAAACGCTGGAAATACATTTGCTGATGTATGCTGCATAGTTCTGGTGAATGGATTCTAATAGCAAAATTCTGGATTATTGTTATTAATCAAAACATTTTTCTGGTTCTGAAAAAAATGCTTTATCCTATGCAAATTATTGATTTCTTTCGGTATTTATTCGAGGTAAAAAGGCATAGAAAAAACAAATGGAAGACTTGAGTTTTGAAACTGTGAAATAAGATGTTCATAAAATAAACAATTTTTTAAAAAAATAATTAATATCAAATAAATTAATTTAAATTAAACTGCACCGAAATAGTATGTTACAGGGGAAAGGAAATCATTATGAATGAATAAATCGTTCTAAATTTAAATGATAATACATTTTTACCTATGTCTTTTTCCTGGATTATTTTACATTAATCTGATTTAATTTTAAACTCTCAATTCAGGAACTGTAAACAGCAATAAATTATATAGAATCGATGATTATGAATATTCGGGTTCAATATGTAAAATCTAATTTGAAGTTTAAAAATGCAATAAGAAACAGATTTATCCCCTTTACGTAATATTTATCTTGGGTAGTGTTTTGTAATCAATGCGAATCTTCTCAGAGTTATTAACCCTCTCCAGTGACTATCCCTTATCCGGCTGAAATCTAATGTGAAACTATGTGAAATTGTACAGATGTTCGAAACCGGATGCATTTTAAAAGGCAAATTTTAAAACATTAAAAAACAGATGTTTTTTTTCCTTCTTTTCTTCTTTCCCCCCCAACTCATTTCGAAACCAATTTAGTAATTTTTGTGAAAAGTTTAATTAAACTGTAAAACTAATCAAAATGGCCAAAATAGTGATTTTATACTATACAATAAAATATAAAATTTTATAATATTGTAGCTTCTATGTAAAGTTGGTATCGTAAAAAACATTTTCAATACAAAAAAAAAAAAAAAAAAAAAGTTTTTAAAAAAAAAAATGCATGTAACCAAAACGAGAAAGTATTGAAATACATTCAGTTCCGTGGCGACAAAAAGACACATAATAACTGAAATATTACCTGATAAGAATGATTTTTGGATTTCACCCATTAATTTGGCTATTTTTGTACCCCGTAACCCTTTAAATATCCATTAATAAAGTTAGCTTTGTATGAGATAAGAATGCTATAAGGATAAATTCAACAAATTGCTAAAACTCGATAAGATGTGCATAAATTTTAAAAATATGTAAAATCATATAAAGTCCAACATTACAAAATCTTTTCTTTTAAATGACCTAAAAAATGTTTAAAATGGCCTTGTAAGGGACGCATTCATATATCTAGCTTAAGTCACAAATAGAAGTTCAAAATTCATGTGCTTATTTTCTTAATATTATGATTGTCTAGATTATAGTAAATATAACTGATAATAATTATATAGTATTAGAAAATATTCACAAATTTTTGTGAAAAATGTATTCTTTATGTGGAGAAAAACTTATGAAAAAGAAATAGAAAGTTTGGGCTCCTCTTATTATAGTTTAAAAATTCAGGAACAAAAAAAGTTATATGGAGTAATTCCAATAATTAAATTCTCACGGTAAACGAGTGGTCATGATCAGGAACTCTTATCTCATTTGAAACGTGTGTTTGAGTCCTGATACCACTTAAAGACCCGTTGACTAGCAGGCGGATGCACGTTAAATTTGTCGAGGCTCAAAGTTCTCGCGTTGGGATGGTGTGGAAGTTAATAGAAAGGGTTACCGGCTCAGATGTCATCCACATCATGAGGTCCAAAATTATAATGTCCGTCACAAATAGCCCTGGTGTTACTTCCAAATTCGACGTTAGTAATTAATCAATCAATTACTCGGTGTTCGTAAAGAGAAGAATATTATGAGCATTTTTTATCTCACTTTTAAATCAATAACTTTGATTTAAAATGGCTGTTATTGTATTCAGAATAAAAAAAAAATAGTAACATTACAGTGAAAGTCAATTAGGAGGCAAACAGTTGAATGTATTATATCTGAAAAAAAAAAAAAAAAAAAAAAAAAACACCATGTAATTATTTTTCAAAAATGGAGAAAGAACTTTGCCAAAATTCCGAGGTTCGTCGCCAATAGCCATCGTGTTGCCTCTAGTATGTTAATAAATAATCAGTCAACCAATAATAAAAATTTTAGATTAATATTTGTAAGTTAATTCTATGTTTCTATTGATTTTGTGAATTAAATATATTTAAAATAAAAAAAAAAATGATCGTATTTCTTAGAGCTCCTTCATATGCTCCCAGTATACATTGAAATTTAAATCACATTAAATACCCTTATGAAAAACATTATCTTACAACTAAAACAAGGAAATATATGTTCTTATCGAAAGCGGAAGCTCTCATCGCTTGAGTAAACCAGCAAAACACATCCGAGTCAATATGCCACTTACTTAACTTACTATATTCTAATTATTTTTCACTTATCCCGCTATCTCAAAATGATTCTGATTTTCGATAATTTCAAAGCGTTTCAATTATCTCAGGTGAGAGAGTTGAAATCGTTTTCCGACTAACACACATTTTCCAAAGATTAATTGTAGTAATTAATATAAATGTTGCTCGCGTTTTTCAAAATTGCTTTTGCGATTGCGATTGATTGTGTGTGTGTTTTAAAATTTTTATACCCATGAGTTATATAATCAAAGAACTGTCTTCAAATAATAAGTTTTATTCAGCCAAGTCATTATCATGGAAATGTTTAGTAAAAGAAGTTTTTTTTTTTTTGTATCTAATGATTATGTTACTCGTGCTTAATTGTTATAAACATTCCATTATTTCTATTCATTAAGTATGTCTGAGACTAACAATTTTTTTCTTCTGAATTCATTCAAATAAGGCGCGTTTTTTATATTAATACTGTGTCTTCACTATTTGTAACGAACCTTTTAATTTCGAGCCAGATGACGAGGTCGATATCGAGGTTAGTGTCTAACTTACAAGACTTCGCCATATGAAATTATTTTAGGTTGAAGAGTAGTGGCAACTCATTTCTGTAGCTAGAATGCTGAATATATCTAAAAGTGTTACCAAAAAACTAAAAAACTCAATCGAATAAAAGAGTAGTTGAAAGAATTTTTTTTGTTGAAGTTTGGCTTTCCACAGATTTATTTCAATATTATAATATCCAATATTCAAACTATTTTTTATGCATTTTATTAAACGCAAAAGTGAATATATAACATTAAAATGAGATAATAACTTATTTGCTTAAACGTAAAAAAAATTTCGATAAATTGATAATTTTTCATTTTAATTCAAAGTAGATTTTAAATTTTTTTCATATAAATATAGATAACTAATAAAGATATATATATATATATATATATATATAATATTAAAAAAAGTGTTTCATTATTTTGGTTACATTCTATTATTTATTCTAACACGAACTAATACAGCCTTAGTTTTACAAAATCAAATTTTGAATTCATTCTTTATTTCCCATTTTTCAATTTCTAAAGATAGGTAACAAAAATGATCGTTCGGTTCGTTTGAGAATATACGCAATTATATAGGTAACTAATAGTTTTTAGAAACAACCAGTTAATTAGATAACATTCAATCATAGGAATAGATTAACTATGCATTTTATAACCGATAGATCTTGCTAATATTGCAACAGCATACAGAAGTGACAGATCGTTTACTTGTAGCGTGACTGAAGGTTGAAAAGTATCTTTTTATTTGTCTGCTAAAAAATGTTCCCTTGACGTTAGATCAAAGTTCACCACTGTAACATGAATGTTCGTTGAAAGAACTACCTTATTCTTAATTCTCTTTTCACGTCGCATTTCTGTTAACAAGAGTCTTCTTCACTTACTCGTTATCAAAAAGAATAAAGAAACAGGTTTAAGTTTAAGGATTATCATAAAACTGAAACTAAATTCGCTTTATTTTAAAAGTTAATTCTCCGTGAAGTAATTTCATGTGTCATATCTAATTTACATTGGATAAGACACATATCTACATTATCTAATTTACGCGTTTTAATCCTCTTTTACTGTATTTCAAAAGAAATATGTCACACACATAGAATTGTAACTTACTTAACGAATAATTATTTCTTTCTTTGAATAAATTCCGTAGCAAAATATTTTTTTTTTTTTTGCAGTAATTCAGGCGTCTGGTTAGTTTATAAATTTCATACAACGAAGAAAGGTTATTTGGTGAAAAAGCTTCGCAACCCGTCTAACTAAATATTCTATCCAACAGTAGTTCATAAAATATATGTTTTTGACGACAGATGGCATTTCTAAGGCAAATTGGTGTTATCATTGTTTTGTGTTCCGTTAAATAGCGTCAAAACAAATTTGACTCATAGGCTGTTTTTGATTGGTGCCGCGATTAGTTGTGGTCATTATTTTTCATCGATTTCTCGCCATTGATGAGACCTGTATTCATCATCATCGGAAATCGAGCAATGGATTGCTTCCGGAAAATCTACTCCAAAGAAGATGAAGATGGTTTTATCGCCCGGACAGATTATGACGACGATACTTTGGATACGAAAGGTGTCATACTCATGGGCTTATTAGAAAAAAGAACAAGGACCATTGAAAAATACTATAGTGTGAGTTTCCCATTCCTAATACTCCATTCCAAGCACGGGTACTTTTTGATCTGACCCTGAAATTACAAACTAACACAGTATAAATATACAAAGAAGGACATTTGTTTTTTTTTTGTCTTGTAATTATTGATCATAAGCCCTCTCGCTCACCTGGACCTCATATGAGGCTCCTAAAATAATTCAAAGAAACTGTGATTCAAAATAATTTTCCCCTCAATTTTTTGGCTTGAGTGACACCTCGTATCCATTAAACCTCAAATTGTTTTAGCATATCATAACAGCTGGTAGCACCAGTCTCAAAAAATTGAAATCTTTGTTTTTGTAAAAGAAGTGAATGCAGAAATAACATCATTTGTTTGTTATTGTAATGTACTTCCAAATGAAGTAAGTAAAATTTTTTCCCTGTTATGACATACATGTGTCATATAATCCCATTAAAATTTTTTACTTTCTAAAAAATAAACCTCACATCTATTGGAAATCATAGTGCCTCATATGAAGCTTAAAATAACACGTGGTTATGAAAGGCAACTTCATTGAAAAAAATAAAACTAAGCACTTTTTAATAAAATCATTAAAAAATAGCTTTGTATTATCATTTTAATATGAAATGAATAAATAGGAAAAGATAATAATCTTGCAAAAAATATATTCCTATTTTTAGGAAATCAGAAATCCCATGTAATTGGAAATATGCCTATTGATTATTTCTCTAAAATGCTGTCAGATGCTTTTTTTAGAAGAAATAGTGCAGGAATCAAACATAGTGACACATTAAAAGGGAAAGAAAATTTTGCTCTTACTCTTCATGAACTGAAGGTATTTTTAGAAATAAATTTTGCTAAGACATGCCTTCAGTATTCCAGATTAAAACTTTGTTGGTCACCAAAACATGGCACGAGACTTAGCATAATTGCTGATTATATGACATAAAATCTCCTTCTTTGAAGTAAGGAAATACCTTCATTTTGTTCCAAGTAATGCGTCTCCTGACAGTAAAGGTAAGCTGTATCAAATCGAACCAGTATTAGATCACTTTTTTAGAGTGTTTGCTGACAGCTAAGACCCGTAACAGTATTTGTCAGTGGATTAAATGTCGATTCTGTTCAAAAGATCAAACGATATATAAGAGGTAAACTCCATCCATGGGGAATAAAATCCTGGCTATTAGCTGGAATTTCTCGCTATGTTTATGCCTTTGAAATTTATCAAGGCGCAAATGCTGAATCTCAGGAATTTTATAAGGAATTTGGAGTAGTTATGGAGGTGTTGTATTGAGACTTTGTAAACTTATAATGCAAAAAAAATTACAAAGTATTTTTCAGCAATTTATCCACAACTATTCCACTTTTGATGAAATTTGTTGAATAGAAAATGTTTTCAGCTGGAACAATATGTACAAATAGGTTACAAGAAGTTACAAATAAACTGAAATCTATCAATAAAATAAACGTGATCCAAGAGGCCCATTTTCCATTACCTCAAGTAAGAATAACATAACAACGTAGTTCGATAACTCAGCTGTTCATGCATCCTCAACATTTCTTGGAGAAAGTCCTGTAGGAACAGTGAAACGTAGGTACAGGCAAGAAAAACGTGTTATCGAAATTCCAAGACCTGCTTCCATCGAATTGTGTAATAAAAATTTGAGTGGAGTAGATCTCATGGATTCGTTATTAGATCTGTATGGATATAAGCTATGGCATAAACTGTGGTACTTGCGAACTTTTCACCTTATACTAAATGTTTGCGTCGTAAATAGTTGGATCTTATGAAAATTAGATCTTGAAAATAAGTCCCTGAATTTATTAGAATTTAAATAATCCAATGCGAGTTCCCTTAATTATAAAGGTTGTTTGACTTAGTGCCAAAAGAAAGGCAGACGAAGTATATTGTGAGATCCACTAACAAAGAAACGCTTAAAATCACAAGATCATGCTGAATTGAGAAGAGATGGTGGTGAGGATTATCCGGCTAAAACTGAGAGGAAATATGTTGCCAAGTGTCACTTATCCCGCTGTCCCAGGAAAACTAGATGCATATATGTTCGATGCAAGGAAGCACTATGTCTTGAGTGCTTCCAAGCTTTTCACTCAAAATAGTTTTTCTAATATAACTGTAATTCCATTGTATTAAGTAATAATTGTTAAAATATCCTTTAGAACATGAAAATAAATATAAAAATTAGCTTAAATTTATCACCTGTCTGTTTCGTTTAATTTTTCTGATTTGGCGTGTTTGCAATCTTTTAAACTCACAAGCCTCATTCCTCAAATTTTCCTGAATGGGATCAAGATGAACAAATAATTTTTTTTTACAGAATTTAAAACATGAATTTAAGTATATTAATTCACAGGACTTTTTTCTTTGCTTTTTTTCATAATTCGTGAGCAAGAGGGTTAATATATAACATAGTATAGAATTATTATAAGTTTTAAATTTTTTTTATTCAGCCTTCAATTTAAAGATGGACTAAAAGGTGTAAAAATTTTTTTTTTATCGTAAAATAATGCATTATTTATAAAAGCATGAGGCTCTTAACTAAGATATCTAGGTAATTAATGATAAATTAATTAACATAGCTACTTACTTTTATATGAGATCAAAAGAGATATTCACACCTCAAGCTCTTATAAATCATGTATCAATTTACGATTAAAAATATTTTCATACCTTTTAGTCCATCGTTAAAAAAGCTTGATTAAAAAATTTTTTTACTTAGATTTTTCAATGCTTTTTAGTCTGAAAATTTAAGCTATTATGTGAGCTATTCATGGATGCAAAATCTCGGGGTTGATAGGAAGATAAGAAGTGGGTTGAAATATCGTTCGAAAACAAAATTTTAAATAGAAATTTGAACCAATTTTGACATATTTTTTTTTATATACATATAGCAAATTAAATAAAAACTTATAAAGAGAGTTTTATTTAAAATGCATTGTATGTGTGTGTGTGTGTGTGTGAAAAATTGAAGTTCCGGATAATTGAAAATCAATAAATTAAACGAACGTAGAATTTTTTTAAAGTCCGGTAAATACAAGTTCTATTGAGTAAAACTATTATCCTTCAAGTTTCACAAATCTAAATAATATGAAAAAAAAAAAAATACTTTGAAAAATAATGCGTTCTATGTAAAACTGTATCTTACATTTTGAATTAGAGGTTTTTGTAATAAAATAAAGCTTTTTAGGGTATTTTGTTTTATTTTATAATAACAATTTTAATAATAGATATTTAATTAGACTTCTCTTAATCTTAAGACTATACAAATAATATTTACTTGTGGTATTTATACTTGTACTTATCTGCGTAAATATGCAGTAACATTTTAATTTAAGTACTAGGTACTCAGTTTAAATTTACAAAATAATATATTACTAACTGTTTGACAGTTGAAGAATCAATTAGAAGAGGACATGAATATTTTACATGAATTCAGTATCATCCAAGGGAAAATTCTTTGTTTAAAAATTTTGGGAATCTTTATAAATATTTATCCAGTTAAATGGTTTACCTGTGAAAGTGGTTATCATTTATACAGTCATTAAACCAGTTTTATTAGATGGAAACATGGGAACTACAAAGAATGTATTCACTTAAATGATGATCTATATATTCATTATTTACTTCCAGAACGACAGTTGCATTTAGAATACATTTGACTTTCAAAGCACAACATCTGATACGTTATAGAAAAAGGCGGTCTTAGATTTGACAAAAAGTTCACAACAAAATCCACAACATTAGCATCCTCATAATATTTTTTTCCCCTGAACATAATCGAATTTAAGAGAAACACTTGCTGTTTTTTGTTATACTTTTTTCATATTACTTCAGTCAAATATAAACTTCAGCTAAGTTCATTAGGGAATATTCCGAAATATATGGAGCGATTTCTTTCTTGATCTTCTGGATGCTGATTAGGAGAAATTAGATAGGAAAGAAATGCTGATGAAGCGTTACAGTAACAAGAGGAGACATTCTTGACTCTTATCATAAAAGTCATTCAGAATAGATAACACTAGTTGAGTAAATAAATAGAATTGTAACAAAACTGAAGAACAGCTGGAAATACGCCATGAATAGAGTCTGTTTTTACCCAAATTGTGGTAGGGCCCAAAACTGTGGAGAGTCTTTCAAATCGAAAAATACTCCGTTATTAATATAATATTTTGACTTCTCCAGATTACTCAAAACATGATATTTTACACATTTTATTATACCAGTAGTCATTAGCGGAGATTGGAAATTAAAAGGGAGAAGAAAAACAATTAATGAAAACACACCAAAACAGGGTTTCTGGAAGTATATAGATAGAGCAGACACACACACACACATACATTTAAAAATTTAGCTACGAAATTATTAGTTATCTATGCTTCCAGAGTGAATTTGGACTGTGAAGTAAAAATCGACAGTTTATATCACCTTTACTGTGGTTTAGATTTAATACTAGTGTCGTGATGTTGTGTTATTCGTCGTTTTCTTGCAAAAAGTTCATTGGGAACATTTTGTGATTTGTATCGCGTAAAATTCCAACTCCTTTCCAACCAAATAAACGTAATTATGAAAATTAGATGAATATAAGAAGTATAATGAATTGAATTAAAAGCATAGTGATATATAAGCGAAATAGAATTGAAAGGAATAAAGGGGGGGGGGGCAGATGATAATGAGAAGCCGATAGATGTTTGTAAATTAATTGGAATGAATTGTTGTAGATGATCGTTTTTGCAGTTAAGATTCATCAGAAATGACTCTTGGATAGAGCAAGGGATTATAAGAGTGGAGTAGCGACTCCCTTGATGCAAGTGAGTTGGTAAACTAAAACTTTATAGCTTAACTCTAAGCTAGGATTCAGGCGCGTGGAGAGTTGAGAGGTTGAGAGAGAGAGAGAGAGAGCGATCTTACATAATCTATAAAGAAACCTAAAATAAACTATGTTCGTTCTTTTGCTGACGTATTTTCAATAGGAATTGTAATCTTATGACTTTTTAATTCAGCTTCACGATGTGTGTAGATTTAAATACTGAAGGGGAGAGGTACAGTGTTATATATATATATATAATAATAATAATAATAATAATTATTATTATTATTAAATTTTGATAAATATCATATAATGTAACTTTCATTAAAGTAACAATGTTACACACGTATTACAATTAAATAGAAGTGTTCCAAGAAATCAAAAACAGTCAGCGATTGTTTCATTAATAAAAAATATGACTTCTTTGAAATAAACACCCAAAAAATGATAATTTCCCAAAATCCAACTAGTGAGTTTATTCCACACCTTGTTTTACAGCTCATTACATCACAAAATAAGCAAGGAAAAGTAAAAAGTACCTTTATAGCATTGCTTGTGCTACATAATGTTTAATTAGGTGTTCAAGACAGTACAATTAATTGTATTACAGAAAGAAAGATATACAATGTAAAATAAGTTTTAAACCACATGTTTAGTCTCAATGTTCTTATTTTCACCTGGCGGAGACTCCCCCTTCCCCTAATCGTCGCCATTGTAAGTCATCTCTGTTTGATTCAACCAATTTTTGTGAATAAAATGATTCCATATATCGTCTTTTACGTTTTTTTAATCGTAATGCTGAATGGAACTTTTAATTTGAAAACGAAGAATTCATAGAAAATTTCTGATTTTAAGGATACATTGTGATGTATAAATGCACGAACTTGCATTAATGTTGAAACTTTTTACCTACTTGCCAGTATTTCTTAAGATTAGATCCATTTCTTAAACATCGAATGAGGGCAGACTTAAAGAACGCACAGTATTTTAAATTGGCAATATGTCTAATCATAAGTGGTTACATTAATATACATAAAAAAAATTTCTGTTCTAGTAAAGATGTTTTATATTTGGACTTTATTCTTTTACATTAGACGCACTGACAACTTTAATGACAAGGAAAAGCGCATTTGGTGATTAAATTGAGGAAAAAAGAGGAACAAATTCATGTAACTCTTAACTTCGTAGGAACGAATTATTAGGAACGAATGTCAAAATTCTATGCCACTGTCAAATAGTGAAAAAAAAAACACTTCAGTTGTTACTTCTTATTCCGGATTTCCACATCACGCCATATGGTTACTTTGATATACTGTTAAATTTAAGGTTAACGTAAAGAATGAAGGAGGCTGCGTGTGGCATTTTAATGAACCTTTTAGAGTTCCTTGTGTGTCCCCAAACTAAGGTTCACACACAAGAAATCCATTTCCAATAACTTGTTATAGAGCCCTGTCTCTATTTTCTCAAACATATCAAATAAGATAAATGAATAAGGATAGGAACGTGTGTTGTACATGTTATACCTTATTACCGCAAATACAGTTTTAATTTCGTAGTAGCGGCATGTGATTTAGTCCTTTTTTTTTTTTTTTAATTCTCAATAATTAAAGAGAACTTTAAATACTCAAATGGGATACTTCTTTCAAATATAGAACGTTTAACGAAATATGAAGGGTCAACAAATTCTTGAAACGAAAGCAGATGTGAGAATAGTTAGAAAGATGAACAATATTTATCATAAAAAAAATATAATTGCGGATCTCTCAAGGTGGCAAAAAAAAAAAAAAAAAAAAAAAAAAAAATCACATGTTTACATCGCCTATAATAACATTGATTATAACCTTTCACAGATGTATTTGAATGATATACTCAATAAACGCGTCCGTAGGCTTCATTGTATTTATTCTACACATCGGTATGAAAAGAGTTGTAGCACCGTTTTCAATACCTTTGGGGTGGGGTTGATTTAGTTTGCTGCAAAGAAGAATCGCGCGACGAGATCTTTTATGGTTTCTGGTACAACGACTGCTTCAGATGTTCCCCCTTCAAATAAAGACATTCAGTGGATTCAAGTTTGGGACACATGATGTTTTAAAAATGCCAGACAGAGGAAAAATGCTCCAGCCTCATAGTACAAAAAATCGATTTCGCATTTTGTGGTGACAGGAACATCCTACAAGAGACCGCGTAGATTGTTCTCCCAAACATACCATACATGCTCCACGTAAGGCGTACAGACAAAAGGTAAGATCTTGTCATAAAAAATGTCTATTCAGACGCTGGCGGCAAATAATGAGCTAGTTTTTGCAAACCATAAAAATATTTAGGTTTCTTCAGTCCAAACTTAATTGTTATGAATACATTTCCGTGAATAAACTGCATTTTAGGGTTAAATATGACTTCATCACTTGAAAACAGAATAATGGAAAAGAGAGATTTCAATCCGTTCAAGAACATTAATAGGCAATGCTGCCATTGTTGAGTTATTGTGCGCTGCTGATCTGCTTGTAATGGATTTGGCTTTATGCATGGAATAGTGCGATCCCAGGTTCTGTAGCAAAAATTGCTCATATTATTATACATAATTATCCTTTTTTTGTTTCAAGAGTCAACAGATACCTCAAGGAGTAGTTTTTCTTTCTTTCTCTCTTTTTTTTTTAATAAAACAATCGAAACTCGATTTGTTTAAATGAAAATTATAAAACTGAATACAATAAAAGTAAAAGACGATTATACGCTTTAAAAACATAAAAACAAAAATCTAATTGCTCGTTACTCGCTATATATATCATTAGAAAATAATATTACTGTTGAATAGGGTATTGAAAATTCTATTGGAGAGAGAGAGAGAGAGAGAGAGATGTAGATCTACTGTTGATTTGGTTTTTCTTTTATTGAAATGCCGTCACTTTTGTTTGGAGAAATGAAATGATTTTGTGGTTTAATTCTAGACACGTGCCAAAGTTAATTACATTTGTAAAGAAGAAAACATATAGTTATATTCAAGTTATCTATGAAAGAGTCTCTGCTGTGAGATCATTGATAGGAGGCTATTATCATACTGCTGTATATTTTAATACAGATAGGTTTTCCTTACGTTATGAAGAATAAATATTCATAAAAATTGTGTCATATTCTGACATGTAAGAAAATTAGCTCACGCTTCTTTGTAAATATCTTAAAGCGTAATTAAATTTATAATAAAATGATCACAGGATAAAAAAAATATTTCAACTTGTTTTTCGTTTTTGTTAGCCACTGATCACGAGGAATTACAATAAGGACATTTGAAATTTCGAAGAGAACACACACACACACGAATTTAAAAACTTAGCAACGAAATTGTTAAGTTATCTATGCTATCCATATATATATATATATATATATATATATATATATATGGACTGTATATCTATCTATCTATCTTATAATGTAACTTTCATTAAAGTAACAATATTACACACGTATTGTAAGTAAATAGAAGTTTCGAGAAATCAAAAACGATCAACGATAGTTTCATTAACACACACACACCGCAATAAAGAAGCACATGACACACGATTAAAAATATTTAAATATAATACTTACGATTTCAAAAATCTGTTATTACATTGGTCTTAAACGACACAAACATTGCTAAATATTGCAAAGTAAAAATCAAGAAAAATAAGACAATAAAGTCTGCATAGTAGATAAAGCAATTTAAAGTACTGTAACAGGCTTAGGATTAAAGTGTGGGGTTATACTTGTCTTATGAATCTTACCATTCATATCAAGAAATTATTTTATTATAATTATATATACATATACATGCACACACGCACGCACACACACACACACACATATATATATATATATGTGTGTGTGTGTGTGTATATATATATAATACTTTTTAAAAATATTATCCAAGCAAGATAATATAAATGCTAAGGAAAGGGAAATCTGATATTTAAATATTTTGTTAAAATGTCATTTACTATTTTAGGTGTTATATAAAGTATATATAGAGCTTTTGAGTATAGAAGTATTAGTTGCAAATATATTGTAAATTTCGCTATCCCCTTAAGATATGTGCCTACCCAAAAATCGCCATCTTCGTGAACAGTTTACAAAAGTTTCTTTATTACTTTTTATTAAATCCGACATACTTGAGCTTTCAAAAATAGTTTGCATTTTTTCTTGGGTAACTAGAAACAAAATTATAGCCCAGATTTTAAACCGGAACTCGAAATTTCGTACCGAGACTAAGCTATAGAAATGTAAACAATGCATTTCAAACTGCTGTTTCATCCTTTTTAAACGATGCGAACGTACAATGTACATTTTAAATACAGAATTTAGTTTTATTTAATCATTTATTTTAGTTTCAAATACATTTGGAAACTATTTCTTCTCTTAATTTTGATTTATAGATTTGCATTTTCTGAAAAACTGCGATTTTAATTTTTTTTTTTTTTTTTTGATTACGAAAAATCTCATTTCTTAAATAAGTATTTCATATATTCAAATGAAATTTTACCACAATGTTTTGTATATATCTAGGTATGTTGTGAACCTCAAATATAACTTTTAAGAATATAACTTTTTTTTTTTATTTTGGAGCTATTTTTATTTAAAAAAGTGATATATATTTTTGTTAAATCATGCTGTGTTTATAAGTTTTGGTATAACTCAGTAAGTTTAAGAGATAATTGCATTTTCCTGCTTCACTTCACAAGTACATTGATGAAATAAAAAGCGAAATATATTGATTAGAATTTGTTACATAGACGTTTGAGTAAATGTCAATTTTAACTAATTATTAATCAAATATTGCCAAAATTCATGAAAATGACTTTTGAGTTTACCGTTTTATAGACCATTGTAACGAAAAACAAAAGTGTTTCACAAAAATTTCTTTATTTTTTAAAAAGTGCTCCGAAGTTAGGCAAATACCTTAACAAAAAATTGAAATTACCTTTAAAAAACAATTGATAATGCTTCATTGTATCCAAAGGATTAATTAATTGTTTATAACTTAATTTGTTATTAAATTGCTTTCATCTACTTACTTATGAGAGTAAGAGTGTCTCTTGCAGTTTAAACTTGATTATTCGTCAATATTGTATACTTAAAAACATATGATTTTGCGAAATGAATAAATTTGTAATTTTTCAATACCTAAAAAATTCGTATTGGAACTAGAAAAGTACTATAAGTGAACTTTTTTAGTTTTTTAGTAAAATTTTATTAACACTTTAATTATTTTATTTTTTGATAATATGAACAAATACACTAATGAAGTATCAACAGAATATTCGTTTACATTAAACGCTCTTTTTAAGATATGATAAATGAAGAAGTGATGAGTTGTTTTTGAAGACATTCGTTTTTTATATGAATCGCATTATTGAAAAGCACGTTTTAAAAAATATATTTTTATAGCCTAACGAGCGGGATATAAAAGTTACAAACACTATTGATCGAACACTTCCGTAATGTGTTACATAGATGTCTACGACATTATTATCATACGGTCATTGCCAGCTTTGCATCCTTTGTTAAATTTTTTTCAAGCTTTTGTTGTCCGCGATGGAAATTCGAGATTAAACGCAGACGATTCATACTGAATCACGTTTTTCCATTGATTTAAGTTTTAATTCAATTGCAGGAAGAAAAAAATTCCTTGATTCGTTCATTCTACGGAAATTGCTCTTTGTTCTTTTGACGCTGCTATCATTAGTTTTCTTTTGAGACCTTCTAAATGTATCAAATGCTCTAGTTTTTTATGTGTTTCTTGGACACTAAATTTATGAATGCGGAATAAGTACAGATTTGTTTGAGTAGTTCCGCATTTTTTTCCCTACAAAATATTTTCTTTTATGATTATTGTGTTCTCATTTCTTCTTTAAAACTTTGGACAAAACCTCAAATTGTGTTGAGCATATTATATCCTTATCAGGAAGGTAAGGCGGTATTTGAAATTTTACAAAGCATAATCTGCAATATTTTGAAATCACGATTTTTCATCAGGCTTAAAGATATGAATATAATGTTTAGTCATAGATATTCATTTTGAGATTTTCTTAAAAGTTGAATTTTTAATAACTATCCAAATTTATAGTTCCTAATGATTGAATTAGTCTTAGAGAAATATTTAAGATACACATTGTTATGTATTTAGCTTTCATCTCCATCAAAGTTAAAATTCTAAATAAACAGACATTCAAAATTGATTAATATTAAAAAAAAAAAAAAAAAAAAAACGTAAAAAATACTAAATATTGGATTTCAACAAGTATTTGATAAAAACATACACTCTAAAAGAAGAGATTTCAAAATAGGTTCCAAAATCATGAACGTTCAGTTTCCGAAATAATATGGATATAAGAAATTCAACTCGAACTAAAGATACCCTTCTTCTACTCATTTTTACCTCTTTGACGACGATTTTATAGATTTTTTGAGGATCTGAAGTTCCACAGAAACGAAGAATTAAACTAGACGAAAAAATATTTTGAAAAACTGATAAAAAAAAATTTAATTCCGAAAAAAAACTTATTATTATTATTATTATTATTTGCTGTTTCGAATGCATTTTATTGCATTGAAATATATACAATAGTTTTGATTTGAAGGAAATTCCATAGGATTAATATCGAGTTCACAAATTCAAAAAGGCTAAAAGGTAGGATCCATTAAGAGGTAACAGATTTCTTCATACAGAGGGAGGAAACGTATTGTCATATTTAAGGCTACTCTCTCATAAACGAAGTGTTTTTGAATGTCATTATCTCCCATGTTTTCTATATTGAGATCGAGTATTTTTTTAACAGAATTTTGTTTCCTACTTTTATTCCAATAGCCATCACACTGTGTTTCTTCCTTCTTTAGAGGAGTCGAGATTCAAAAGTGTGTAATTCTTTTTTCTTTTCTTATCGTCGACCACGGAACGCGCAACCTTAGCAAATAACCACTTAAACCTTAACTACTATATATATATATATATATATATATATATATATATATATATAT
>BMAW01048793.1:168230-200783 GCA_019974015.1 Nephila pilipes
TATATATATATATATATATATATATATATATATATATATATATGATCCTTTACATTAAACCTAATCCTTCGAGTGCATATTCTTTTTGAAAACGAATAAAATAATGCTTATTATTGGGTTAGTCGTAATAAGTTAGTATGTATGATTGATCTACATTTTACCTACATCTGATTTTCTTACGATGAACAATTATTGTGATTTAGTCAGAACGGGAAAAAAATCATTTGCCTAATTTCTTCGTTAAAACATTCGGAACTTGTTGAGAAAATGCTTTGTGAGAGAAAAGGATTCTTACATGAATTTAAAATCCTTTTTGAAAGGAAATAAAAAACCAGAACTTCTCACAAAATATGTTCATTCATTCGCAGCATCGACATCTACAACATAATTTATGAGTAAAAAACCATATAATCATGAATAGAGCTAAAGCTAAAAAAATATTAAAACAAAGATGTTGATAAAACAAAGAGTGAAATTTTTAATATTTCGGCACAAATTATTCTCGGTATGTCATTTCCTATTGAACTCATCTTGAAGGAACGCTTTTATCTATATAGACAAGAAAAAAAATCTATTATCTGAACACTGGAAAACTACTGCAAACATGTAAACCAATTAAATGCGAAGGAATTGCATGTAAGTCTTTTTTTAAAGATTATATTCTTTTTAATTTCTAAGTGTTAAAAGCATATAAAAGCTATGTAAACTCCTTTTCTTTCCAATGAATATGTACTATGCCCTTACAAATGCTTCACTGAAAGCAAGTGAATCACTTAATTAAATTCTTGCAATACTGTCAATAAATACATGACTGATTTCTATCTCTCATCCCAAGTATTATTGTTGTTCAGTTATTATTTATTTTAAGTCATTTACATGACGCCACATTCAATTAAATGACGTCATAATTGATTATGTCATCTAGAGTAGAAAAATTTCAATTAAAATTGCTTTTCAAGATACTGTTTAGTAAATTGATCTTATCTTTTTCATAAAATTGCTGGAAATTATTTTTATTTGGAAAAAAAAATCTCTTGATGCATTTGCTGTTCTTGTAACTGAACTTTGTAAAATTAATTAGAACTTTCAGACTGAGATGATGTGCATGAATAGCATTCGTATTTCAAACAAATCAGTATTCATTCCAGATGGTGAGTGTGTTTTAATTCCTTTGTAGAGTAAAAAACTTATTTATACAAATGTCTATATTTGATGCATAGATATGGATGAAATACTTTTTTTTTATTCTTTCGTATATGGTTATTCTGAATTTGTTGATTAAGTTGGCTGACAACATACAGAAAGTAGCATTTGGATACCCATTTTGATCGTCAAATATTTCCTCGAACAGCTTCGAACAGAACCTGCTTCGAGATAAAATACTTTTAGACCCCACAAATTTAAAATTTGAACAAATTTATTAGACTTAATGCAGACCTTAAAATTCTGGTAGTATCATTTACTCTTCAACTACAGGAAAGAAGTGATTTATTCAAGGTAAATTTCTTTCTTTTTTGGGAAACTGAACTGTAAGATTTCGAGAATGTGTCTCAGCTTTAAGGCCTTAGTTCGCCTTCTACCAAAGAGCATAAACAAACCTGGAACACATTTTCAGGTTGAAAAATGCGTCAATTTTCACATAAACTTGTGATACTTTTACTCATACGTCATTTTATAGTCCCTCGTCTATAACTATAGAAAAATAAACTTAAATCAGTGTTATTCTGTAGATATTTATTTTGATGGATCGTTGCAAATTTCAGCTCGTGATCACTAAAATACTCGACTGTTAGACAATGTTTACAGCAAATCTCGAAAAGTAACTATATGTGCTTATTTCCTTTGGATAACTCATTTCTCTGGTTATGACGGTATTATGAGTGGATGATGTAAGCGCAGCGAGAACACCTCGAATTCATAAAACTGGCAGAGGTCGGTAGTCTATTAAACGAATGTTTAGTTCAACAGGATTAAAATATTCGAAACATCATAAATACGCATTTACCCCCTTTAATATGCAATAAAACTATTTAACATTACAGTACACATAATGAAATTTAGAACACTTTCCACAAGAAAAAAATAGATTGATTCAGGTCGAAAATAAATGATACATCAAAATATACTTCTATCTGTAGGATAGCGAAATAAAAGCATTATATTAATCTTGGAGAATTTTTCAATGTGACGAAATGTGTTAGTTTACACCATGTTTTTGGTCAGTAATGAAACGGAGAGCCTTCATGAAATTAGGGGAAAAAAATCTGAATTTAGTAAAAAGCTTGAAACTGATATCTGTAAGAAACGTAACTTTGAAAATTTTAATTTTAAGAGATAAGATCGAATTACGAAATAAAGCCAGCAATAAAAATTAATTGTTTTCCATAAATGTTACAATTATGATCATTATAAGTAAAAAGTTTTAGTAGAAGAAATATCTGAGATAACAATATAAAATTTGTGTATTAAATAATTAATCATGAATGGAAAACGTGAACAAAAAATATATAAGAAGGAAAATTTTCAGCAAACAATGTGAAGGGGAAATTTAAATGAATCTTAAATAAAAATTAATTTAAATTAATTTATTGCAGGAAAAAGAGTTGTATAATTAGTATTTTATGGGCATTCATGCGACAAACAACTAATTAATTTGTAACAATTAATGATTTATATGCATGATCATGTGCAACGAACGAATATTCAAAATTATTTGCAACTTCCGGTTTTTTCAGTTATTCAGTAAGATTTGAAACAAATCGATGTCTTGAGATATAGACCTAAAAACATACAGATTAAAAAAACATTCCGATGTTTTAACGGTTACAGCGAAAGCTGCAGTTTAAAAAATAATCATAACGTTTATGATGGCTAGTAAAATTTATATGTTTTGTTCACCATTGTCATACTCAGTTAGTTTATACCCTATAACAAAACTCTAATTATGTACAACTCAATTGAGATAATTACTAAAATTCAGGACCGAAAAATAAAATATGCAAAAAATTAGTGTAAATTACGACTAGCAGTAGTTACTTTAACAATGATTTTTCTTCCTTGTAAAATCTCTTGATCAAACGATTTTTTGACTGAAAAATATTGCCCTGTTTTTTCTCTTCTAATTTCAGTGTCAACCGGTTCCAAAAAAGTTACGAAATCATAAAGTTTGGGAAAGAACGCGGATCGTGTATGTGTCTAGGCTATATTTTTCCTTCTTTCAACATCCATTACGAAATTGGTTCTAGCATTATTTTTTCACTCTCATTAATATCGCATTTGAATTACATCTTGAAATATTGCAAAGGTGAATGTATTGGAAGCTCATTCTATATTCTTAAGCATTTCACCCCTAACATAAAATATACTTGAGTAAATTCCTTTTATCGAAGAGAATGTAAAAAAAATTCCATCAATATTGTTATAATAATCCTTGCCTTATTGTCTGATACTAGATTTACCTTTACAGTTCGGGAATATAATTCGTTTTTTACTTTGATAAAAGCGAGATCGGAATTTCTTAAAAACTTTTTTAAATTTAAGGAGTTAAGTTCTAAGAATTCATTATTAAACTAAATTTAGCTCAGAGAAAAAGCACAGAATAAGAAAATTGATAAATATTTCCGAAAATTGATATTCTTTAAATTTGGAAAGTTTTTATAATAAATTTGAAAGTAGTGATTTTTATGCAACCTTCAAAACCACATTTTTATTTCGTACCAATACTTTTAAATATAAAATATTAATTGTTTGTACCTTTTATTATTATTGATAGACTTATCAAGACACATGATGATTGTTTTATTAACATCGCATGAAAAGGCAACACGAGGGTTATCATTAATGAACCTCACTCGGTCAAATAACAAGAACAGCACTATATATATATATATATATATATATATATTAATTTGTATTGATATTGTGCAATGGGGCATGGAACAAGAACTAAATATAATAAACGGGACTTAAAAAATACTCTAATTTTCAAAATAAATTTTGTGGTTGAAATCTGGTAATTTTGATTGAATATTTTTGAAGACATTATATTCTATATTTTCATAAAGTATAAAGGAAAAAGCAGCGATTTTATAAAAAAGGGCTATTTCAAGATTAAATTTTATTCAGGCTAATTTTCATAATGAAAGCAATATTTTATCATAATATTATTAAATTAATCAAAATATATAATTTCGTTTGCAATTCATTAGATTTATGTGTGTCAATCAGTGCTTGAATTACAAATTCAGAAATAAGTGTTTGATTTATAAATTCATAAGTTTCATGATTTTTGTTTCGTAACTCATAGCATTTTAAAATGACTATTTGAATTTTATCGAAAATTTTTAATAAAAACAATTAATTTTAAAAATTGAATCTTTTAATTTACTAATTATTCAACACATTTGAAAAAAAAATGTAATGATTCATTTTTCAATTGAAGCAATCACATATATGAATGAAAAAAAAATTCTAGAATAATTATAAAAAAAAAATAAAAGGAAAAAAAAATTAGAAAAAAATTGTTAGTCACAATTTAAGTTAGTGATAAAAAATTATAATTCAACAAAACACACTTGAATATAATTTTAATACACACACACACACGCACGCACACATATTAATATAAAAACATTTTATATACAGACGAATGAAAACAATATTTTTTTATGAATAAAATATTATATCGCACAGTAATTTTATAATTTTGGAATTAAAATAATAGATTTGTGTTTATTGGAATTGTTTTACATTGATTAACATTTTCCTAATATTTCTTCAAAATCATTTAAATAAGATCCTCATCTTGAAAAGTAAATATGTGTCAATCGTTTCCATTGATATTTTTGAGCTCTTTTTAAGGTTCAGTACTCCAAACTACTCAAAACCTTACAATTTTATTCTGAGTTCAAATTCTGAATTCTTACAATTTAATTCTGGTATTAAATTTATTCCGAAAAAAAAAAAATTAAGAAACCTGGAAAATCAAAAAAATTCTCGCAAGGAGCAAATGACATAAGTTTTTTCCGTCACCCAAACGATTATTCCCGATTCGAACAGATAGACAAAACACTCACCGCTCAAGAAAAACAAAACAATCCAAGATGCTATCGTCCACATTGTGTTAAGCATTCTTCTCTGTGTGGCCACACGATCCCAGTCCGCTGGTGTGGAGTTCGGCGTGCTGCCCTTCCTGATAAAAGTGAAAGCGATTGATCAGGACAAGAACAAAAAAAGGCAAGGAGAACGACCTAAATAAAAACGCTCGTTGTACAACTTTCTTGCGAGCGTGATCATTCAGGTGGGACTAATAGATGTCTTCCTTGAGATTTCTGCTCATGTTCTTTTGGTTAAACTTAAGGACCCATCATTACGGGCAACAGAGCTGTCAATGACATAATTTGTTAAGTAAGAAGTCCTTTTGATCGATGAGAACGATCAGCTTCTTCCTTTCGTTGAAAGATTTCTGTTTATAGAAGTGTTCCACTGTTTTGAAATTTATTTAAAAATATATTTAAAATAGCTTTTTGGAAACGTTACGTATAATATATCTATATATATTAAATAGAGCTGCGTAAATTTATAATTAGATCATTATGTGTTTCATTTTATTTCTTTTGCACTCACTATTGATATCTGGATATCGCATTGTTTTGAAAATAAGAAATTTTAAATAACATTTTTTTTAGCTGATGTGATGAGCTTTGTAAGGAATAAATATATTATCAATTTGTAAGCAAACCGAACAATTAACTTCTGTTGCAAACTAACTAAACAGGATTTATCGAACTAATACCTTAGTTGGTTAATTTGATATCGATATTATAGAATTTTAATGTCAATTAGTTAACAGCTGATTACTTTTTCTTAACTTTTATTGTAAGTGCACGTTTTCGGTTTGTCTTAAAATATTTCTTTAATTTAAAATTTTGCTGTACTAAGGAAACTAATTGAATCTTTTTTTACACACTAATTTCTTCCCTAATAAATTCATCTAACAATGGATTACAGAGTTCTGGAACTGATATTTTTAGGCATTTTTTATGACGAAAGGAAAAGTATAAACTTTTTCGTCACGGCTAGTAAAGTAATAAATAACAAAATGATAGTATTATTTTTGCGGACGAATTAGAAAATTTATTTCTTTTTACAGAAAGTCCAGGGGAAGAGTATTTTTTTAAAGGAAACTGTTAAGATATGTCTTTAAAGGAAATTGCACGCGATGGGGTGCTGATTATGAATAAGATGCGTTAAAATTCTAAGCATTTTTTAATGATTTCTATCATTATTTTATGTATCTCATATTTTTAAAGGATACTGTTACACTGCAAAATGGTTTCTTTTCTTCGTTCTAAGGATATTCATTCAGTTTCTTATTTTTTTATAGGAAGCCATATGTATCAAAAAAGAGTAAAAAATGACACTAAATTCTTTTGAAAACCTGCATTGTATAATTATAGAAGATAGAATATAAATACAGTATAAAATAACTAAAAATAGAGGCAGTTTATCATTTGAACATTGATCACAATTTCCACTTTTAATTTGTCCGGTAGTTTTGTAAATTTGAATTCTTTACGATATTTGGGATTTTTAATCGATGTAATACTGTTTAACAGAGAATCGAACTTCAACAAATTAAAATATTGATTTTTAAATATAAATTTTTCAAATTCGTCTTTTGCACTTATTCTTTGAAATGATTAGGTGGAAGGAAATTTGCGCAATTCTGATTAAATTTATCAAAACTTTCATGCATTAAATGCGATTTTAAAGATTTGTTAAGAGGTTATCGATGTTGGTTGGCATTTTCCGAAACCGGAGCCTAAAGTTACACTCATATTTTTGCAGAAAATTTTAGTAATCATGCTCTAAGTGCAGTAACTAGAATTGCGATATAATGTAAAATATCACTATTTTAAGTATTCTTAATTTAATCGTCGAAGAGATACGTAATTATTTTTCAATATTTCAATAAAAAACGTAACTTTTAAAGAAAGCATTATGCTTTACAAGTGTTTTTTTTTAATGATAAGCATTTATTATTTTAATAATTTCGACATAGTCGATATAAATAATGGATGTTTTTAAAATTTTAAGATTATATTTGAGACATACTAGATTAAATTTAAAATTATTTTAATTTTTGCTGATCAAATGCATTTGAGTTTGATTAAGGTTAAAAGGAATAATAAAATAACACCACTTGAAAAGAGTAAATTAAATCAAAATGACGAGTTTTCTTTTAAGAAGTCTACTGAATAAAAATTATACTAGAAAATAGCATTTCATTTTTAATTTTATAAGGATATAATTTAAAAATAATTTTCTTCAATTAGAATAAATATGACAAAGGAGAAATATATATATATATATATATA
Source organism: Nephila pilipes (assembly GCA_019974015.1). NCBI lineage: Eukaryota > Metazoa > Arthropoda > Arachnida > Araneae > Nephilidae > Nephila > Nephila pilipes. The sequence goes on from BMAW01048793.1 coordinate 175,610, forward strand.
TATATATATATATATATATATGTGTGTGTGTGTGTGTAAGAAATAGAAAAAATCAAGGAAAGAATATAATGTAGACTTGAAAGAAACATTTGAATAGAAAGATTGAAAAATTTTATTTTTCTAAATGTTTAAATATTTCATCTCATTAAAATGTAAATTCTTAATTTTCCTGCTTTTCTTGCAACAAAGTATCTTATTTTATACACGAAATTTACTAGTAGAATTGTATATTTAAATAAGCAGTAAAAGAAAAGAGACTAAAAATAGACAGAGGCTTTAAGAGAAACATTAAGGACGGGAATCATGTAAATACCGTCTATTTTTCAGAAAAAAATGAAGGAAAGAAAATTCAATTTTACATGTACATTTTCATTTGTAAAGAAAAACTAAGATGCCTTAGCTGGTATTTAAAATTTAGGTATAGTAAAAAAACTCTCTATTTTATGAAAAATGAGTTTAAAGATAAAAATCTAAAGATGATATATTTTTAAGTAGTTTTTCTAAATGGAAAAAAGTATTGAAAACATACATATATAAAAAATTATTTCAATGTACCATTTTTTATGTGATCATGATAGTTTTGGGATTAATAAAATAGTATAATAATACTATTTAATCATTTAATAAAATATATTATAAACAAATTTAACGATTATCTGATATTTTGACTGAAACATCGGAACTAAAATATACAACACAAAATTTGAAAAACATCAATTGAAAAGCATTTTCGACATAATTTCAACCTTTTGAAATAAATAAATAATATGCTCAAAGTACTTTGAATAATGTGTATATTTAAAGAAAATGAGTGAAATTACATGTTAATCTTCTATTGAGCCAAATTAATTCATAATATTTAAAAATCACTTTAACCACTAATATCAAAATATTAAAAAAAAAAAAAAAAGAAAAAGAAAAAAGAAGAAAGAAATACATACGAGTGCTTTCTAAAATTTGCCCTCTGCATAGAATGAAGCAAGAATTATTCCTTTGAATAGAAGCAAAATGAAATCTACACATGGCATTTCTTACCGATTGCCTTTAGATTTGAAGACAGTTTTTTTAAACTGCCATATTTAAAAATACTTCAGACATTGGTCAAAACGATCTTAAACCACAAGGTTCAAAATTCAATAAAATTGTCCTTGAAAATAAATAGACAATAACGATAGACAACAATATTCTAAAACTGCCAGCTCATAACAAAAGAATATATTTCAGAATCGTTTACAGAATAACCATCAGAACATAACATAAGAGAACATTTAGTTGTGATTCAAACCATTCTTTGCGTAATATAAAATGTGGCATGAGCTATAAAAGCAATTTTTAGGTCGTTTTTTTAGACATTTTTTTCCACGCCAAGAACATCTTATTGTACTTTCGCTTTTAGGTGGTGGGCTGAAAACAATAGAACGAAAAATATTCCAGCCGACCACAGAAATATCGATACTTCCGGTTGAAGTATTGTACGATTTGAAGCTTTCCAATTACATTGTTTTGTAGTTGTTGTTTTGCTGTTCCAACCATGCTTGGGTAACAGCCCGGAAGATGGTTTAAAATAAACTTCGGGCAATTACGAATATTTATAAAGTCGGGTTTTAGAGTCCGAATAATCTTATTGGAATGTCCACTGTGCTAATGTAACTGTATTGTAAAATTACTTTTTAATGAAGTAATTTCGGAACTTGTATTTTTAACAACCTCTATTCTATGTTTTTGTTTTTGCTTCCTAATTCAAAATGCTTATTTGTTTTTCTAATTTTTGTTAATTATATCGCTTAATTGCTCTACTTATAAATTACTACCTGAAATATTCAGTTTTGCACGATAGCTGCATATTTTTAGTTATATATTTAATTTAATAATCAACAATTAATTTATTTACAATAAATATTTTATAATTTAATACTAATATTTTTAATAAATAATTAAATAATGAATAATTCTTCATAATGAAATTAAATACATCTGTACCTGTTGTAAGGGACACCTCTATTTAAGGGACAAAATGTCTGGTCTGGTGGATATCTCATTTTGGGAGGTGCTACTGTAAATTAATAACAGAAATATTGATTAAACTAGACGAATGATCTACCGTGCAATTAAATCAGAATATTTAATTAAATTTAATATCAAATTAAATGAAAACATTTTTCTAGACTTTGAAAAAAATGTCTAACAAAGAACAAGTTCAATTCTCCCTAAGATTCCAGGATAATGAAAGACTTTATACGGACTGGAAAGAATAGTTAAAGAAAGATAGAAAAATAAAATATTTCTTTTTATAAATATTTTTAAAAGAATATTTAAATAAGTAAATTCCCTCCAATATAACAAATTTGGCCTTAAAACATACCAAGAAGTATTGTACAAAAAAAAGTATCGTGATCGAAAATAGGATTTAAAAAAAAAAAAAAAAAAACTCTCACCGATATGAAAAAAACATTCATTTATTGGAAGACGTGAAAGTTTCACATGAGCATCATCTCAGTCTGACGGTTCTTATTATTTTTACAAAGTACAGTTACAAAAACAGCAACTATAACAAACGATTTTCTTCAAACAAAAATTAATGAATAACAGGTTTTCAAAAAAAGGCAAAGTTAAATAACAGAATTATATTTTTGAGAAAGCAATTATTTAGAGGAATGTATTACATTAAAGGACATAATTTAGATGACTGTTTTGTATTTATATGAGCAATGAATTTTGCTACTAAGGAAAACAAATAAAGATTGAGATCATAAAATAATTATTTTATAATAACTTGCTTCAAATTTATTTGACTCAGTATTTTGCTGCGAAATTTTACCACAAATCGCAGTGGCCGCGGAAGCTTAGTGGTCGGTTACGAGTTTGTACTCAGTGTTGTTTCCGTCAAGTCGTGGATTTGAGATTTGATGCCACTTTCGACTCATAGTGTAGTGGTACTTATGTACGTTAAATCTATAGAGGTTTCAAGTTCTTCCGTTGACATGGTGAGGAAGTTTGGAGGAGAAGATGCCAGTCTAGGCGCCGTCCTCGATACTTGAACTGAGGTACAAAATTACGAAGTTAGTCGCAAAAAGCTCTCGTGTTGCTTCTAAGTGCGATGTTCATAAACAACCAATCAAGCCCACAAATCGCAACTAGCAACGACAGGAGTAAAAATGCCTAATAACAGGCCCTGTAAGGGGGAGGGACTCCTTTCTTGCTCAGTTCTTAAAGATGCAACTAAAGACTCACGGATAAACTTTTCTGCGGATACGCAGATTGGGAATTCTAACCTATCCTTCGCGAAGATCAATCGACCTCGGCCTCAAGGTGCAAAATAGTTAACGCCGAAGTTTGTTGTTTTGTATTTTTCAAGCAAGTGAGCAAACTAAAAATATACCTTTTTTATCATCGTCAACTGGTATTTAATAATTTGAGCACAAATGTGTTTTTTTAATGTAAATATAAGCTGAAATTTGAAATGCAAAAAATTCAGTTTAGTTGAAATATTCATAAAGCTCGATTTTAAAAAGTGCAGCAATTTTAAGATGATATTTTTTTTGTATGATATAAAATATTTTCGATTTTACTATTCGGGAGGAATTTGGAAGGAAAAAGATAATTTTTCATTACTATTCGAAGACAAATCCTTTCTATTTTTAAAATCTTTTTACTATTAAATATTAATCCGAGCCTTAACTTTCTAGCATAATAACAAAAGTTACTTTCATAGATTGCATTCCATGCAATTTCAGAAGCATAAAATGTTTCAAATAAACTTCTTTTATAATCTAATACTTTTTATTCTATAATAATCAACACGAAATTTTCTATTTTTTTTTATCCCTACTTTGTTTTCGATATAGATTTTTATTAACATAGAACATACTGAAATTTCAAATTAAATCAGAAATTTTAAATGTGTAAGGTTTTACTTTAAAAATTCAAAATCAGGATGAGAAAAAACATGATAAATGTTATTGAGTTATTTTCATATCTTCAGAAATTAAAATCTTAAGTAAATGTTAGAATACCAAAAATAACTGTTTTAAATATAACTTTATTTTAAATGTTTTTCGCACCAATGAAATAATTATAGATTAATACTTTTTTTAAACGATTGAACGCTATCATTTTCATACACGCAACATTCAATATTATTAAATAGCAATTTTAAGTAAATTGCATCATTATTTTAAAATATGTTTAGTTAAATTTAGTTTTCAGAACAGTAATGAAGCGTTTAATGAGTACTAGCTTATTTTATAGTTCGACCACGAAAAAGGCGATTACCATCTTCACTGCACATTCGAAAGCTGAGAGCCCAGAACAGCAATATAGAGGTAAAGGAAATAAAATTGGAAGTGATAATTAATATTAGTTTGCCTCGCAATTCAGCAAAAGATATACTTTTATCAAGAAGTGAGAATAAAAATAAGTAATTTTAACAGAGTAATAGTTATACAAATAGAAAAAATAACGCAAACAATAAGTAAGAATAAGAATAATAATTCAAAGAATAACGATTTTAGAATATTATTTTATAAGATAGAAAGGGAAAGAGAATCTTCATCTTCATGCTATTTTCATATAATCGTATATTTGACTTTGAATACTTTTGAATAGATCTAATGTATTAGCTACCAAAAGAGCTGTTGTTTTCGTACAACCCCAAGAAATGTCGCCTGTGACCATTTTCAAATCGATGGGAAATGCAAGGACTTGACGAATTGGTGAAACTATCTTCCACCGAATCATCGCCCTTTCCTGAAACAAACAAACAAAAAAAAAAAAAAAAAAAAAAAAAAAAAAAACGACTCACCAAGAAGGAGTTGTCCGATGGAGACAAAAATTGGCGGATAGGAAAATTATGTAGTACAGAATAGAAAATGATATAAATTTCAAAAAAATTGAATGATTTATAGTTACAAAGTAACGAGCTCAATAAGGTGTTGACCCTCCTCTGGCCTGGATGCAAGCTGCCACACTACGAGGCATAGAGTGATACAGCTCCTTGGAGGTCACCTGCGTTATTTCTTGCCAAATCTGCTCCAATTGTTGGGCTAGGTCATCAACATTCCCTAGTAGTCGCCTTCCCATCATATATCCCTGACATGTTCGATTGGAGAAAGATCTGGCTGGCCAAGGAAGTATTTGACAAGCTGTAAGACAGTTCATAGTAACACGTGCCGTATGTGGTCTGGCTTTATCTTGCTGAAAAATAAGGCCAGGGTACTGCAAAAGGAACGGTAGCAAAACAAGTCTCAGAATACCGTCAACGTACCGCTGTGCTGTAAGTGTGCCTCTAATGACGAACAAAGAGGTCGGGCTATCAAAGGAAATGGCACCCCAGACCATAACTTCTGGTTGAGGGCCTGTGTGGCTTACAATAGTGAAAGCAGGATCGGCACGCTGTCCAGGGCGTCTCCAGACACGTCTTCGATTATCGTCAGGACACAGTTGGAAGCGGGGTTCGTTGCTAAACACTATACGTTTCCAGTCAGCATCCTTCCAAGCTGATAGAGCCAAGCACCACTGTAATCTGGCTCAACAGTATGCAAGCGTGAGTGGAGGGGGGGGGCGTAGCGGTCGGTACGAGCATAGATTTCACTCTATCAGCCATCTGTGAATGGTCATGGTGGACACTCGTATGCGGTCGTACGTCTGATGGTTGGTAACGATGAATCAGGCGCTGTGACAGCTGATCTGACAATCACTCTGTCCTGCCGATCTGCTGTGGCCTTGGGTCGACCGCTACCATCATGACGCTGAAATCTGCCACTGTCCACCCATTCTTGCCAGCATCTTCTAATTGCCGTATCGCTTGGACAAATTTGACGAGAGATTCTCCGATTTGCCCAACCTGCCCTTTTCGACCCACTGATAGGACCTCTTTCAAACTCGGTACAGTTGATCGTAATGAGCTCGAATCTTACGGCGAGGAATTTTTTCAATCGTTGAAAGGTATCCTAAATCGCAATGCAACAGGAAATTTGACCATCATATTGAGAATCACTTCTTATATACACCTGCTTTGTGCGCAGTTCCGATGCGCTGTAGCTCCCACTATTCATTCATTGGACACCAAATTTTAATCATTTGCATGCTCGGTCCAAACAAATGTCTTTGCATACGAAATTTCATTACAATCCGGCAACTCCTTCTTGGTTCATCGTTTTTTTTTTTTTTTTGTTGTTGTTGTTGTTATAGAGTGTAGTTGCAGTTTCAATTGTAGTCGCCTCACTGAAATATTATTATTAAGAATAGATAAATACGTGTTAGGATTCGTTAAACATATAATATTTAAGATTCGTTAAATGTATAATCTTTCGGATTCGCTCAATGTACTTCCTAAATCTTTATGTTGATCTTGAGTGGCAACTGTATTTAAAATATGTTGATGTCTGTCATGTTTTGTTAACCGAATAAAAGAATTTGTCCGAAGATCGCTTGTTTTTACGTTCGTACTTTATATGTTATTATAAATAGTTCAGTCTAATATTTTACTTTTACTTAGATATCTTTACTTAATACGATTGTTCAAAAATACTTGAAGGTTTATTTTATTTTTATTTTATTGCAGCAATAATTACTTAAAATAATTATAATAACTAACTATAAATATATTCAATTTAATAATTTATGGTTTGCTTTAATTTTAATATCTGAGAAGAATATTATTATCTACTTTAATACTTTGTGGTTTTTGCTTGAATAATTTGATTTTTGTAGCATGGTCGTTTGTTTTATTCTTTTTGTTATCAAAAGTCGGCACTCTATTCAGTGGAAGCTATTTTCAGTAGAAGCTATTTTCCACAAATAAGTCTTAAAACAGTATTTGAATAGTGTGGAGAGTATGACAGTGTATATAATTATCACAAACTTTGTGTGGATGATTTGAATAATAAATATTTTTAAAATGTTAGCACCCATGGTGACTAAATATGTTCTTTGGAAAACTTTGCTCAGAACAAAATTTTATTAATTTTTCTTATTTCGAATCATATATCCAGTCTTACTATATTTATAAGCTTAATGCCAAGTTAAATTTGCAAGAGTTTCAACTACAAAATATATAATTCATAAAATGTATAAATTTACAGATTTCAGAAACTTTTAAGTCCAAAATTTTCTGGAAATTCAATTACGTCTTCCAAATTTAGTTGCTTTTTAAAGAAAAATGGCAACATAAAAATGCTTTGAATTATATGAAGTAAATAAATAAATAACTGTCTGTTTGGAAAGGAAGTTTAACAATAAAAGAAACGGGTCATTTCTGTTGCTAGGAACAACAATATCTTTTACACTTGAAATCGTTTGAACCTATTTCGAATATTTTTCTTCCGCTTTCGCGCGTGTTTTACACCATTAGATTCAATGTTATTCATTCGAGCGTTTCTTTGGAGAGAAAAAAATAAAAGACGAAAAACATCGTGCAGAGTAAGAATTAGGAAATCAAGGCTTAAAATCTCTTTTTTTTTTCAATCTTTTGAAAAAAAGAATCATATAATACTTAGAGAGAGTGTGAAGATGGAACAATTTAAAAGCTATTTATTCGGGTGAGTTGATCGAATTAATCATGCAAAAAGTTCGAAAAATTCTCACTTTTTTTAGTACAATTTACAGCCATCTTCAAATGCATTTATGCAAACGTTCACACATTCTAAAATTCAGTTGACCCATTTTAAAATGTTTTTAAAAAAATTTATTCATTTTGCTTAGTGACTAGTTTTAAAGGTACAATAAAATTACATTTAAAATAATTAATGACGCAATGGACTTCATCTACAGAATGATATATAGCTGACAAAATATTTATCTCAAATCATATATTAAATTCCTTACGCAGAAATGATATATTTTTGTCATAACTTTTTACCTCTTGCAGAATTTCTGCGAAAACAAACGTAAACAGATATTTTCAACAACTTTTTACGATTCATAACTAATTGGATAATTTGAGTTGTGACTAATAATTTATTAATTGAAATTGAAAATGAATATCAAAAAGCTTTTTTCTAAGTAAGATTAATTTCCCTAAAACGATAATTCATCATCTCATGCTACATACTTTTATTGCTTGTGTTTTCGACATTCGCTATTCATACCATTTGTAGGAGGTCGGTTGATCTTGGTCGGTGACCTTGAAAGTGATCTTGCAGACAACTTGTTCAGTGTCTTCTGTTGAGCCTTTAACAACCAAGCCAAAAAGGAATTCCTTGCCGGGCCTGTTTTTAGGCACTTTGACTCCTGTCTTTGAGTTTCGACTCGCGGGAATAGGCCTTTTCACTTCCGTTCAAATGAAGGAATGTTTTTCCCCCCTGTTTAGGGATTGTCTGATCAATATTTAGAAAAGATTACTTTAATCCAGTTATTTCTGTATGCATCCTCTGTTGTACTGAGTGTCAATTTGAACGTTTGTGTTGATATGATAGGTAGTCTGTAGTTGAAATGGAGATTGAATTTGACATGTACGCTGCAGCCACTTATATCACTGGTCATGATTGATGAGTGAGGTGTTTTAATTAGACTTTTTAGAGGCATTTTTATTTGGGGGGGGGGATTATTTCAGAGCTGAGATGTGCTGCCATCCGGTATTCATATCTTGTTTCACCCTTTTGGTGATTTCCGTTGTCTTTACTTCGGAGGAGTTAGTTTGGTCTTGGGTAAAGGGAAGTTTCGAACTACCCATTTTCGGATCCGAAGGCGAGTTGTCTGGTGCTTCTATTGTAGCATCTTTAATAACCAAGCTAGAAAGAATTCCTTACCGGGCTAGTTATTAGACGCTTTTTCTCCTGTCATTGTTAACTGCAACTTACGGGAGAGGGCTGCCACAAGTAGAATATATAGTATGAAACCAATTAGTGTTAAATTTCTGGCATATCAGTTAAATTAGAGATAATTCGAAAGTATTTGATTTAATTGGGAGGGGAGAGGGAGGAGTTCAAACGCATCCCAAAACATTAATGTAATATTTTGATTAATGATGAACTAAATTTTTCTTGAGATGATATGTGAAAAGAATAATTTTTTTAAAAAAATAAGCCTTCGGGTCATTTTGGATTCAACAAACAAAAAAGTGTCAAAATTATTTAAGTGAACAACTTAAACTTATTTTCTTCAATGTGATGCCACTATCAGAAACAGTAATACCAATTGAATTTCAATATAATTTTCTCTGGAGACTAAAATAAGCTATAATTTTTCGATCGCTTAAAATTTATTTATCAAATTACAACATACGATGGATAATATTTATCTGTACAGTCCCCGGTATAAATTCGTTATTTTGCACAATTCGAATCATGTAATGAATTAGCGTATATAGACATAATATATTTTATATTAATTATTAATACAGGCGCCTTTTTTGTACAAATTTGAACTTTTGAAAGTATGTATGTACTTCTATATATCGAAGAGAGGGATTTTATAGAAATCAATAGAAAGAGATCCTAAAAAATTATAAGAATTAATAAAAAAAAAAAAAATCTTCTTTTAAAAATATATTTCTTATGAACAGTTCATCCTTTATGATAACCAAATTTATGTATGAATGCTTTTATCGATTTATGTTACTTGTTGACTTACAAAAGCTCATATATACTTCGTACTTAAAGGTGATATTTTTCAATTAGAGTTTGTGCTCTGTTTTTTAGATTTCGGAAATAAGTATTTTTCCTACATTTCGACCACGGAAGTTGCACCTCTCAGCAATGGAAATTCAACATAGAATGGAGAAATAGGTTAAAAGAAAAATGGGTGGAAAAATTCACGAAATATTGTGTTCTTTCAGAATTATTTTCTAACAATTTATATTAAAAATATGGGGGAAATCTCGTTTAGTGATAACACATTTTAATGCTTTCAAACAAACGTTCATCATTAAACGATGTTATAAAAAAAAAGAAAAAAAATTCAAACGATAATTAAATGGAAATTACTTTTTTTGTGTGTCTTAATAACACCAAAACAATTATATTCAATTCTGTAAATTTATAATGAGATTTTTAAGAAATCTCTAAAACAGAAATAATTTTAAAGTAACAATTGATTTGATTAATTTGAACTTTTTTTTTTGAAAATATAACTTTTGACTCGCCCAAAGCAGACCGATCTCATTCAAAAAAGTTTCGAAGCTACCAAGTGGTCTCTCGAAAGGATTTAATGAAAACAAAAGCGGAGAGCTTACAAAAATAAATTTAATTAACATTAATTTGAATTTTTGAAGAAAAATAAGGAAAAAAAAAAAAAAAAAAAAAAAGGAATAAAATTTTAACATATCGTACATGCAATCGAACCTTTGTTATCAAATGTAATACCTGGAAAAAATCGATTTATAGAAATTTCGTACTAAAAATATGTTTGGAAAAGTTTTCATTATTTTCTTACTAAAACTGTAATACGTAATTAGTAGGGATAGAGAAGACTTAAAACAATAAACTATAAAGTAAATTTATTTTAAAAATGTACTAATGGGAATGTAATTTACAAATTTGTTAACAATGTATGAACAATTTAATCCTCGCATACAAAAAAAAAAAAAAAAAACATGGAATTGATTTTTTTCCCTTTCGCACAATGTAATTCCTAATGTCTTTCCGTACATTATCTTTCGCTAAAGCAGTTTCAAAGTAATGACAATTTCTTCAGGAACATTAGGAATGAATCTCAACCCGTGTCGTTGAATTAGGAATGTTGACTTAACTTGTTTTCTTAGCAATTTTTTAATTAATTCATCTTCATTGCGATCATTATTTTTAGCTTTATCTTGATCAAATCAGTCTTCCAATTTGTTTGGATCGTTGGAGTAATCAACCGCAATTAACTTCTCAACCATGTGTTAAAACTGATCAAATTCGAATTCAAAATTATATATATATATATATATATATATATATATATATATATATATATATATATATATATATAAATTTCGTTCTATGTATAGAAAATGATTTTTAGTGAAAATCCAAAATTCCTGGAAAAAGTGTGTTCTAAAATTGAATATACACTTCTCGCTATCTTTCTAAAAGACCATAAGTAATATTTAATTCTTATTTAAATTTAATATTTATAGGAACTATTAATGTAAATTATAAACTACTTTAGACTGAAAAACAAAAATGAAGAATCGATAATATTTTTATCAACAAAATTTTTACATCAAAGCTCAAATTTTCAGGGTCTTCAAATTGAATATACACTGTTTAAAAAGGCGATTTTGTTTAAATTATTTTTTTCGTAAGGAATCAATACAATAGGTTTGCTTCCTTAAAATACAAATATTCGATTTACAAAAGGATTAAAATATTTTAGCCATGAAAATGAGCTCCGAACTGATTGATTACTTTTTAGTATCGCACTTAGAACCAACACAAAGGCTACTGGTTACGGACTGCGAAAATTTCCTCCTCAGCCGAGTGACGAGGGAGACACCTAAGCTCCAACTCCCTCCTCCCTCCCTCTCCAAACTTCAACTCCACGCCAACAGGAGGACTTGGAGCTTCAGCAGATTTAACGTGTATTAGCCCCGCTACACGGTGGGTCTTCAGTAGCATTGGTACTTGAACCAATGAATTGACGGATACAGCACCGATTGCGTCCACAAACGAGCTCGGAGCTCGTATGTGTCCGCAGTAGCCGAGTGGTCATGTCGAGTAGTTAGAAATTGTCATGCTAATTTCTGAGGTAAGTTTCTGTATGTTAATGTAAAGGAAGTTTAACACAGTCACGGATGGGTACAAAAAATAATACAGAAGATATAAAAATTTGGGCGAATTGCAAACAAATGTGGAAGAAGGTTGAAAAGGATCCTTCAGTTGGACAACCTAGAGAAGAAAAAATCCTAAGGTGAGAGCTGTAAAAGTTGTCTCATCTGCTTTACAGCAATAGGAAGATGTGTTTCTGCAGAAAAACATTGAAGTATTCAAAGAAAGAAATCAAATGGTCGCTAGCTATATTAGTGTTCAAAATTAAGAGAATTTTTGGATTTGTTCGATTATCTCTAGAACTACTGAGCAGATTTTAAAGAAATTTGGTTTATACCCAGGATTAATATAATACAAAAAAAAAATAAATAAATAACCATTCAATAGTTATAATACACTCATAATCGTACGCAACACTCATTGGAGTCGCAAGGTACAAAACAGCAGTTGCAGAATGGAACAAACAAATGGGTTAATAGGGGGTATGATCCCCTCTTATATATATACAGGCTTCGCACCGTAATTTTATGCTGGAAATAAGGGAGTTTATGAATTCCTGCAGAAATTGACCCCACTCATTCAGCAACGCTGTTTTCAGGTCTTGAAGGGTTATTGGAGGGGGAGGGGTTGCGAATTATAATTGTCCTTCCCAGAGCGTCCAGGCATACTCTATAGAATTGAAGTCTGGAGATCTGGTTGCCCAATCCATCCGACGAATATCCTCACTTTCCAGAAATTCGTCGACCAGACGAGCTCCATGTGGCCTCGAGTTTTTATCCCTTAAAAGGAAATCAGGACTAGCTGCACCCCTGAAAAGGCGAGCATCGGGCTCTAAGACCACATTCTCATACCTCTCAGCAGTCTCAGTGCCTCTTTTAAAGTCATGGAATGTGTGTGGCCATAGAACATGATGCCTGTCCAGACCATCAAGCCTCCGCTGTCATAATGACCAATTTCTCGGTCATTGGAGGGCAAGTAGCGGGTCCCTAGTTCTCTCCATATGAAAGTACGGCGAGAATCACTGGTTAGGCTGATCTGGGACTGATCAGTGAAGAAAACGGTTGCCCATTGATTCATGTTCCAATCTCTAAGATCTCTGCATCATTTTAAGCTGACTCTCCTGTTCCCAGAACTGAGCGGGAAGCAAACAACAGGTCTGTTTGTAGACTGCCCTCTCTCCTGAAGTCTTCTGGAAACAGTCACCCTTGATACTCGGGTTTCAGTGGTCGCATACAACTCATGAGAGACCTGAGAAGCTGCAGCATCCCTTTTACGCCTCGCTATAATGGACAAATGGTGATCTTCTCTGCCCGTCATGGCTCTAGGACGACTTTGCCCAGACTTTCTTTCAACGGATCCGCTATCCTGAAACTGTTTCCATAAATTGGTCACGACACTGGGAGTTAAATTGAATTATCCGCGAATCTGGATTTGAGACTGACCTGCTTCTAGCCTACCCACACCTCATTCCATCATCTAAACGTCGGTCGTTACTCACTTTTAGTGTTTGAACTTTAATTGATGCGATTAATGCAAAAAATACCTAGAAATTCGGCGAAATGGGCTAGCGAACGAAATGAGGATTTTGGCACGCTAGCTTATAAATCCTGTTTTTCGACTAGTTCCAACCCCCCACACGTATACGCTTATGTATTCGACGTACAAGATTTGCATCTTTGATTGGAAACATTAATTTTACATTTCGTTCAATTCTTTTCGTGAAATTCGTCAAAATATGCAAGTTCTGTTAATTTTGACCATTAGTGTAGAAAGGAACTCTTCAGTTAACAACACAAATAAAGAAAAAAGAATTACATTTGCTAAAAATCGTATTTCAAAGCCGCAACATTTCTAGAGTAACGTAATATTAAGTGATGAAAGCTAATTCAATGTTTTTGGAAATGATGTTTGATACCATGTTTTGCGGGATCCTAAATCTGAACCACATCCCCGAAACTCCATCTTTAAAATATCAAGCATGGTGGTAGTTTGGTTCTTGTATGGGGTTGTATGTCTGCTAAAAAGGGCTAGAAAAATTAATTTCTATCCATGGAGTTATGGATAAAATGAAAATCTTGAATTTAACTGAATAATAATTTAAAACTAAGAGATCAGAAATAGGTTTAGGCTCGTCTTTCATATTTCAACACAATAATGACTCAACACATTCAGCTAATATTGTTAAGTTATGGTTGTGTAATTGTAAAATGCAATAACACACACCGCCTCAATCTTTTGATCTCATTAATATTGAAAACTTGTGGTCTCAGTGGAAATATATATTAAAATACTTAATATCAGGAGCAAAGAACACTTAAAATAATACTATAAGAAAAATTGATAAAAATATCTGGGAAAACAGTATACACTTTTTCAAATGAATGCATACCGTATGAAAGGTGCTCGTAATGCAAAAGTATACAAATAATAATCTATGTTTTTTTAAATAATGATTTTTACTAATTGTATACTCAGTTTTCTAACTTAATAATCTGTAACTGTAATGTAAAAATTATTGTAATAAAATATTAACGATTTCTCATTTTCGCTTTTTAACTATCTATAATTTTTCGTGTTTATTGTATCGTCTCTACAAATGTTAAACTAAAATGGGTGTTTTAATAACACTGTCTTACGCCTTTAAGAAAGAAAGTGAGTGATGTATATTCAATCTTGGGAGTCGCTGTATATATGGGAAAGATATCCTCTCGGTGCAATGAGACACTAGAGGACGCATTGAGGTACCAGCGCAATTGAACGAGAGAATATAGAGACCATTCTTAAGGAAGGAAGCCAGAGAGCAAGGACAGGAGAATTGGTTTCTTCAAAAAACTGACTGAACTGTACAATGTCTTACGTGCAAGGGCGTTGGAAGATTTGTGTCTTTAGGAAACGTCATTAGTTTATAAGTGTCATAATTGTGCTTACATCTGAGTTTGTTTACAAAAAAATTGTAATATATTTCGTCCTCACATTAAACATTTGTGTACTTAGTTAGAAATAGTTGTCATCCTTTTTGACATAGACATGAACTCCACACACACACATTGGAATTTTATTTGCAATGAAATTAATAAATATGTTTTTTGAACTTCCCCATTTTGATATTTTAAGAGACCAGTCAACGCATAAAATCTAGGTTATCATCTAAAGTTAAATAATGCTTTATATCTCTCTCAGTTGTTGCGAATGAAGACAGCCATTACGGAATCCACTCAACTCTATAAATGCACTTTCAATAAGTAATTATCATCCACTTTTGTTAAAGCGACCCAATTTGCAGACTGTTTTTCTAACTCAAATCAATCTTTTTTTGTCAACAATTGAAAAATGTATTTTGTCCGAAGAAAAAAAATGTTATATGTCGCGTAAATTCTGATAAATGTATTCAATAGAGCCTTTGTGTCTTTTTAGATATTTTAATTAACCATTAAAAGTAAGCGATGTTAGATAGAAATAAATAATTTAGGAATTTCCGAGAATATGAATACA
Source organism: Nephila pilipes (assembly GCA_019974015.1). Lineage (NCBI taxonomy): Eukaryota > Metazoa > Arthropoda > Arachnida > Araneae > Nephilidae > Nephila > Nephila pilipes. The sequence goes on from BMAW01048793.1 coordinate 190,792, forward strand.
TCTAGGATGTTCCATATCAAGAACAAAAAAAAAAATTAATGTCGAGTATTGAGAACAGATTAATATGAAGATAATTATTTATTTTATTTTATAGTAATCGAAATTACTTTTGTTTTTAAGATATATTCAACATTTTATTGTTTGCTTTAATTATTAGTATGACTTACATCGTAATATGACTTACATCGTAATATAACTTACATAGTATTAGTATGACTTACATCGTTACCTTTGATTTTTTGTTGTTGTTAGACATTGGGATTCTTTTTGTATTTTAGAAGCTTTAATGTTTCGAGTGTTGATGGCAATTGAATAAACAATAGAATGAGATTCGTGGAAATAGTCTATTTTTGTAATTTTAAGGTAGTCATTCAAGACTGCTTTATTTCTTATGATAAATGGTATTTTCAAATTAATAAAGCTAACGTATCACTTTTCAGAATTCAACATCGAATACAAGAACAGTAGTAGAAGACGCATGAGAATATAAATACCAATTCTGAATAACGAATCAAGATACCGTATTCAAAAAATAAATATTAATTTGAAACTCTTACATATCAAGAAAGATCACGTGAGATCCCCGTGAACGATAATAAATAATTCAACGCACATTCATTGGTGACTTACTGACTACGAAGCAAAGGTATAGCCCAAAATAGCTACATATAAACAGCCACACAATTAAATAAAAGACCTTGTGCATTATTCCTCATCGTTTTCATTAGAGTGTATTAAATTAATGTTAGTTAAATTTAAGCTAAATGGTTAATTACTCAGTTTAAAAAAAATTGATTCTTATATTTAGAATTATCAGATTAATAATCTGTTTAAAAATTTCATTTTCAATAGATAATAGTGACTGAATATATATTATGTGTGTAGTTGAATGAGGAATTATTTACAAATCACTGATATAACCAATCAGAACAAAATAAAATAAGGAGAAGAGCTTCGAACTAAAATTCAGGCGACAATCAGTATATTTTTGGTTCTCTCTTTTTGTCATGTGAAAAAAAATAAACTTTTACAAAATATTTTATGATTTTAAATACAAATAAATAGATTTATTTCAGAGATTGTAGACAATCGTAGAGTACCAATATTTCGTTCTGCAATTTCATTCATTGTAAAGTTGAAGATTTCTTTTGTTACATAAAATGCACAATCGCATAAATATTTCTTCAAAGTCTAATTTACAAGATTAAAAAACTATAAAAAAAGGACTACAAATATTCTTATTGTTAATGTTATTCCTGAAAATTTATGATATCGTCATGAAATTTCAGACTGATTAAAATGAGTCGAAATTTTAAAAGTTCATATATTTTAGTTGAAAAAAAATAACTATGTATTAGTTTGTATTTGATATACACTGTTTATTTTTATTACTATTTACTAATAAAACTTATTTATTTACATCTGAAAAAAGACATCATTTTCTAACAAATTAAAAAAAAAAATTCGACTTAAATTTAAAAGTAAAAATTTTATAAAACTCCAAATATCTTTCTTTTTGTTTTGTTTCAAAACTATCCTCTTTCTACTACGAATGCTTACTATTGCTTCCGCCTTAAGGAATTTCATCATTTTATTCACACTCAAAATATTTAGTATCAACAATTACTTGCAGGTAAGTTTATATCATAAAACGTTTAGAACAATAATGATATAAAATATTTTCTTATGATGTACCAAGATGGTTATAAACGTTATATCAAATTCATCTATTAGAACTTTGAGCATTATAGTCAAGTAACTGCTATAACCATGTCGATAAGATTGCCATGGTAATTCAGTGAAGTGATTACACAAATTTTAATAATTCCATTATTTTATAATTAAAAAGTCAAAAGGCAATAAAGTTCAGCTTAGTTTTTTTGGTAAAAAGCAGACTTGTTAGAAACAATTACTTTTATTGTTTAGTTATTTTCGGCTAAAAAATCGTCTTAGAAATAATATGAATTACTTTTAATGCCCTTTTGTTTTATGCACAAAATTTGTGGAAGTCTTTTTTTAAGAAGAAATTATCACAAAACAGTTAGATATTAGGATTAATATATTTCCTCCCGAATTAAAATAAATTATCGTAAAAACTTCCAAGTGAGCTGAAATCGCAGATTTTGTTCTTAGTAAAATTAAATAGTGACTATTATCAGAGATAAATCAAGTCAATTTTTTCCTATGCAATAAGTATCTCTTATGGATATTTCAGAGCACATAATCAGGATTTTTATATCATATCATTTTGGTCAATAGAATTTCAACGCATAATGTTATTCTTTGAGGTGTAGGGTCATTCGTAAAGGAATGACTCTATGCGGGTAATTGGAGAAAAGCAATTGCTTTACGGAAGAGTTTTTGGGAAACTTGTTGATGTTTTTACGGTTAAGATACTTGACGAAGGAATTGATGAATCGTATATCAATCTGCAATTCTAATGGGGGTAGTTAAAGTACTCAAAAAGGTCGCATTTGTAACCTTTACCTCATAAAAAAAATGGGTAAATCACATTAAGGTTGACACAAAGAAAGAGGAAACGAATTTACCGCAAATGATTGCTTTGAAATGGCCTTAATTAGAGAACATGATACCTGAATTATTCAAAGTAACTGAGAATGTATCATCTTTGATGAATCAGCTTCCAGGTGATTCTGGAGTTGCATCAGTTCAGAAGTCAAACGACGACTTCCATTCCTGATAAAAATAGTCATTTGATGGGAAAGAAATTTATAATGTCTTTGTTTTCAACATTTCGAAGCTCTATTCACCCCTTTTAATTGTAGAATTTTTCCTAATTTATCAGTTCCAAGTTCCATACGACATTTTAAATCTCCAATGAAAACACATGCGTTAATTGACATTTAATTTCATTTAATACCAAGTAATCTTGAATATTAACATTTGTAAGAAAAAATTACGCTTTCTGTGTTAACTTGATTAACATGTTGTATTATTATTCAGAAACTAGGAGTTACAATTTATAAAGTTGATGCAATATTTAGAGATCTATCTGTATATTTATCATACGACATTTCATTAATCTTACGGGAGAAAAACAGACGCGAGATACTTCCCAAGAAAGTTCAGATTTAATTCAAGCGATTGTTTGTTTTATTAACGTCGCACTTAGAAGAAACACAATTAGCGACGGACCTCGTAGTTTCAAATCTCTGTAAAGTGACAAGGACGACATCTGAAGGCGGCGAGTTCGTGACCATGACCACTAGACTACCACCAACCACTTGCTTCAAATAGTGTTGTATTAGGACATAGTATTTCTATTCAAAAATATTCTTTTGCTTTGGAGATCTAGTATCCTGGAAAATTCCCTACAATTCAATGAAATTGAGTCTCCACGAATCCAATCATGTTTTATTCGAAATCTCATCTACCAATCAATATTCTAATTCAATAGAAGTAATTCTTCTCAAGCGAATGGTTAATTATGTTTTTAATTACATTATAAAAATTGGACATGATTAGAAGAAAAACAGAATTTCATTAACTAATTAAGTGTGACACAAATAAGCTACATAGGGTTACAGAACGAAATTATGTTAAATTAAATAAAATCTCCTTTTTCAAATCATTCCGAAATCCTAAGAAAATCGAGACAAAAATTGTACTAAATATTTATACTTGAACTGAATCCTATTTTTAAATTCCTACTATTAGCTCACACTCTCCCTATATATATCTAGTTCAAATTTTCAAGCGTTAATAAAATGCTTTTCATTCATCCACTCAAATTCAAATACATTTTTTAAAACTTCTAGTGGATGACACTTGATGTTAATACAGTTTATTCAAATATTAATTCATTTAATTAAATTTAATTGGTAAAAATGCAGTTTAGCACAACCACATGGTGCGATTTCAAAGATTGCCAAACTTGGCGAATTTTTTGGCTGAACATTAAGTCCGCGAAGCAGACCCGGCTAGCCACATTTGGTAAAATGCAGCCAAATAATTCCTGTCACCAAGGGTGGCTGGGCTAAACTGCATTCCAACTGTTTAATTTACCGGATGAATTAAGAAACAAGCCAATGCTTCTAGTATGTTATTTTTCTTGCAATGGCAAAGTTGGTAGAGCGTCGGTGTAGAATCTTCATGCTTTTGAATCGAATCTCGTCGAAGCATAATTTTTTTTATTTGATTTTCAAATAATTATTTTTAGTTTTATATGGTAGAAAAAAATTTCTCTTATATAAGATATTTAGCAGGATATAAATTTAGGAATAAATACCGTCAGTGACGAAGCGCGTAGATCGCTGAAAACTTTTTTCTTTTACCACTTAATATTGTGATTCTGTCATATATATTTATACAAATTTATATTAATTGTAATGATTTAATAAAAAGGAACAAATTTTTTTTTTCTTTCTTGACCTAAGTAGGAATTTTTTAATATTACTTGTTTTCGTAAGCTGTTATGTGGTTCGATTTTGCAGTAGCTAAAAATCAATATTCAAAACAAATATATCCTTCGAAAAGCAATGCTATTAAATAAGAAGAAAATTAAAAAAAAATTAAATTTAGCAATAAAAGAAAGTAGAAAGTGCATTTAAATGTAATCGTAAGTGAAAGTATGTAAAGAAAACTAAAAAAAAAGTATTAATAAGTAATCGTGTAAATGATGCAATGTGTAAGCAAAGGTAGGGACGGAGATGTTCAAATTAAAATAAATGAGGAGAGGACTTATTCTTGAAGAAGTGGAAGGATAATTATTTAACAGTTTTTAATTTCCCCCAGCATTCTTGTAGACTCTCGGTCCAAATTAGTTTTAGCTCATTAAAAGTTTGCTGAAAATTAAATACTTCAAACTAGTTCCTTTAGTTGTAATATCTTTCTCAATATACAAGAGGGTATCGAAAAGTTATAATTATCATACTAAGAAGTAACAGAGATATCTGAATAAAATTTATTTTGCACATTAATTGATCCTTTTGAACATTTGTTCAAAATTACAGCTATTAATACTGATTTGTTTCAATTGAGGAAGCCATAGATTGAAGAAATCCACGATAACGTAAAGTTTGAATTATTACTATGGGGTATTGTAAAGTTTTAATTACTCGTATTACTAAAAATAATCGGGATCGAAACTTATAATTTTCATTTAATATTCTTATATAAGACTTCTCTACATAGTCATCATCCAGAGATAAGCATTTCTCACAGTATTTCTTGATTTTTTGAAGGCCATAATTTTCGAACTCATCAGATTGAATTCTTATCACCTCCATACTGCTGGCTATTTGCAACATAATGTACATGAGGCTCAATTAATACGTAGAATAAATTTCATCCAAATATCTTGGTTATTTCTTAGAAACAAATAAAACCACGTACAAATACGTCGAATTGTAGAAAGTTACATTTAAATTTGTCTCATTTTTCTACTTCCAATCTTGAAAGGAAGTCCGATTCTACATTTACGAGTTCGGAGATCATCCAAGCCGCGAGTCACTTGACAGGCGAGGGAATCTTGACATATTCAGGGCGTGTTTTCACTGACTCGTCACTTGACGGAAGTCACACATACCGGGTAGAAAAAGTGCCTGTTTATTAAAGGTTAATTTTACACGGATTATAAATGAAAGTTTTAAGTAGAGCAGACAGCTGGGACATGTTTATACGGTTCGAAGTTCGCACGAGTATGATGCCGACAGGAGTGGAATCGAAAATCAGGAACTGCATCGAAACTGACAATTAATGTCATTACGCTTTTGTCCGAGGATCAAAACCAGAAGGCTTGCATGTATTGATGAAAGGAGATTGTGTGATAGAGGTGTTGCATTTCGGTAGCCGTCTTTATAGTTTGATTTTTTACTTCGGGAAAGCATTTCGGGAATAATTAAAGATCGTTCTTTTATTGTCAACGCACGCTATCTAATGATTGAAAGAACTCTACGGGTAATAAAGAGATTACATTTAATTCTCGTACAAAGAAAACAAAAATTTCTGGCTTATAATTACAATGATTATTTTCCGTATTGAAAATAAACAGCAATTTTTTCATTTGACTTTGCCTTTTCTGGTCTCTTTTGAAGAATTAATTATGTTAAATTTATGTTTTATTTGATTGATTGATTTAATTGAAATACCGTTACGTCACACTGCAAAACAGATAATTGAAAACTGACCATGTTCGACTTTTAAAGGAAACATCTGCGTCATATTAATATAAGACGATTTCTTTTGGTAGACTACAGAAAATTCTAATTTTGCTTTTTCTTATAGTGAAATAATTTGAAATGACCTCAAATATTGTGTGTCACTAATCCATTGACTCATTTTCAAAAGACGGAAGGATTGCGTGCATAAAGTTCCATCCAATAAGTGACCTCGGAAACACAAAAATTTAGTCAACCGTTACTGGTAAACAGAACTAATAGCAAATTTTATTACATTTTTCTTCGGAAATGAAACTTAAAGTAAATGAATTTTAAAGTAAATAAATTTTATTACATTTTTCTTCGAATATGAAACTTAAAGTAAATGAATTGATGAAAATTGATAACATTAAAGAAACAGAGAAATACCAAAGCGACTAAAATCTGATTAATTTGAAACAATTTAAAAAACTCCCCCCAATCAGCCATTTTAATTTCGGGAAGGTCCAATGGAATTTTTACTTTTGCCCTTACTTTTAGACTATTTTATCTAACTTAATACCAAAAAAGTGCATTCGAAAGATCAAAAAATAAGGAAAGTTCATGGGGAATTAAAATTTTACCCGATTTTGAAAATGCTTTAAAATATTTTTTAAAGAATGGAAAATCCACAAACGAATAACTAAAATAAGTGTAAAAATATTTTTAAGAATAAGAGGGTGGTGGGGATGTGTAATTCCGCTGTAACCTTCATTATTTTTTTACTCTTTCGTATGAATTCATTGCCTACAAATAAAATAATCTAGGATTGAGGACGAAAGTGGAAATGCCAAGGATTAATATCAAGTTCACGAAATCAACATCATCAATAGATCATAGTCTAAAAGATTTAATTTTTATTGTTGAATAAATCAAATGAGTTTATTTTTCTTTGAATATATATATAAAGAGAGAGAGAGAGAGAGAGAACCACACACATTAGTTCTCATCAAGATAAGTGTTTTTGATTTGTACATTCTATGATATTGCGGGTTATTTATCTTAGCTTTTTTGTAATCAATGCTTTTATCTTTTTAATTAATTGCCGATGGTAGAAAAATTCCATGAAGTATTACAATTGTAAAAGTCACAACATTAAAAATAAGGTTATCAAATGAAAAATTAACTGTAGAATATTGGATAACCGTAGAATATTGAGATAATACGATCTGCTTTGTATAGTTGGAAAATATTTGAAATTTAAGAGGGGTATATAATTAAGAGGTTATAATCAAACTTATGCATAAGAAATTTCCTCCTTATAATCTCGAGAATCATAAGAATTTGTAACTAAATTAAATGAATTAATTTATAATTTATGTAAAAAACGGTAATTTCGTTCTATTTTAATAGACGCTTTGATGCGTTATTTATTTTTGAGATTGAAATTGGAGGCCATGTTAGAATTCAAAAGAAATATTTTTTTTTAAAAAAAGAAAACTCCTCCACATTTATGTATGACGATATTTCAAAGCAGGTCTGATAATATAAAACTGATGTTGAAAAGCGTTATAAATAATGTTTTTAAATAGAAAAAGTTTATAATGGCTACAATTCTTTTCTTCGAAATATACAAAAAAATCATCTGCTCAAAATATTTTAGGTTTTCTTCTCGCATGTTTTGACATTTAAAAAGAATGAAAGTAGCTTTACATATTTCTTAAAATCAAACAAATTTCGTGCCTCTTATGCAAATACAAAAGAAAAAGAACCCAGTATTATAAAAATAATATAACAAGATTGTTATTGACGTATAAATAGTAAATTTTGTTCCAAATGGGGGGCTTTTAAAAGAGAGAGAAGAAAAAACGTTTTCCCTTTTTATAACTATTATTCATACGCACAGAGGAGTTTGAAACAACACTCTGTACTAAAGGACCGACCAATATCGTATGAATTTTTGAGAACTTGAAAAACATATTTTGCTCCTGAGTAATGTTGATAGCTAATTTATTGATTGAAATAAATTTTTTCGAGTATTAATTATGTCTGTGAAAGTAACACACACATTCTAGAATTATTACTTGAACACAAAGATTCTCCCATACATCAATGCGGTATAATCTAAGACCTTCCTTCTTCGGAAAACTAATTATTGTTTACAATGGCCACCGAATCCATTAATTGCACTTAAAGTTAATTCAATAATTAGCGGATGTTATCATAATAGAAGGTATATTCATCGTGCGTACTGCATTTGTGTCAGAATTATCATACTATGTGACACATTGTTGCACGAGTTTCAGAAAGGTGATGTATTGGGGTATGATAAGATGTTGCGTCAACTGATTATCAATGATCTCAAGATTACCGGGGTCGATCTTATTTTTACGCCGTCGTTCAGATGGAATGGAATGAAAGTCAGGAAATGACCACGCATTGTAATTTGGAAGTAAAAGGCGATTATGAACTTAATTACTTTCCTTAGATAAATTGCTACAGGTAAAGGGAAATATGTCTAATTGTATGGCTTTGTTACATTGTTAAAACCACGAATTTGGAGATGCTCATAAATCAACAGCTGTAGAAATACAATTGTTTTCTTGTTATCCTGTTGCCGGAATTCAGCAACTTCCAAACATCATACATTGCACAGTAAATCTTAGTCAAGATTTACTTCGTATGAGATCAGTTTGCATTTCAAAGTGAGTGAAATTTAAATTAGCTTAGGAGGCATTATGAATGCACGAATTGAAGACTTGGCAGACAGTAAATTAATTTAAAGTTTTAGCATCCTTTTTAAGCATATGTTAAACCAGTTATGGCTATATTATTTGCTAATTCATTTACATTTTAGGTTTTATTGATCATATCGATTTTGGGAGCTAACTTATAGTTATGTAAGAGAACAGATGTATTCAGAATAAATAATTATGGCTTACAATTGTTGAAACAAGTATTTTCATGTTGTGTGCGTGTGAGTGTATATTTTCTCTCTCTCTCATTAAAATTTACAAACCGCTTTTCTTATGAACCTGGTCATGATTAACTGCAAAGATCATGGAGGTATAAAGAATAATTTAGATGCAAATCGCAAATATTTTGAAAAATTTCAAAAGCTATTAGAATTAATTGTTCGTAATTACTATTCAATATTTTTAAAAAAAGAACTTTAAAAGCGCATTGTATTTCCGTATCATTAGAAACATTAACTATGTTTTTTAATATTTCGGCATTTGAATATTCAAAATCTAGTGAACAGTTTAAGAAACTTTTGAGTAATTAATTTGAGACATGAAATCTCCTTAATGCAAGCTAGAAAAGTGATTTACTCAAAAATGAGTGTAATATGTTTCACGTGTAATTACTACTAAATACTCACAATCTAATATTATTTAAATGTATGCTTAGTTTAAAAAACGCAAAAATATATTCATTCTACTTTTATTGTATAATTTTATATAGATATCAATTAGTTTTATTTAGTAAATGCGAAACAAAAGTCTTAACGGAAGTAATTTTCTTTTAATCAAGCCGCTTCTTTCTTTCTTTTTTCTTTTTTTTTAAATCTAAGCAGTCATTATTATGTTTTTCCTTCTGTATTTACAGAAGGATTTATGTAAACTTCCGTCAGTATAGCTTCACTCCGTACGAATTTGTTCACTACGGTATCGTGAATATGGGGTCAACTATTATTTTTTTCGTTTGAAGTGTTTGCTCGTTCTCTAGAGTATTTTTTTCCCTTAAAGCTTTACTAATGTGCAACTTTTTTTTTTCTGAACTCCACACCATTGTTTACATCAGAATATGCTAGGTAGAATCTGCATAATGTTACATAATATCAAAACACTCGACTCTGGTTGTTATTTATTGGAACACTTTTCATAAACAGAC